>JANHGO010005615.1:0-22749 GCA_024606505.1 Aquila spilogaster
GCAGGGAGGGGATTCACCCATGACATGGCACAGCTCTGAGGAGATGTCAACCTGCCTTAAAGCTCTGCTGCCATCCCTTCATGTTGCTTGCTCAAAAGAATCTGTCAGTGTGGTCATTCTGGGACACTCAGCAGTTCTCTACAGTGTTGGTTTACAAAGCCTTTGACACTGTCTCCTGTAGTATTCCCCTGGGGAGACTGGCAGCCCATGGTTTGGACAGGTAGACTCTTGCTGGGTAAAAAACTCGCTGGATGGCCGGGCCCAGAGAGTGGTGGTGTTAAATACAGCTGGTGACCAGTTGTGACTGGTGTACCCCAGGAGTTGGTACTGGGGCCTGTCCTCATCAATATCTTTACTGATGACCTGGATGAGGGCACTGAGTACTCTCTCAGTAACTTTGCAGATGACACTCAGTTGATAGGAAGTGTTGATGTGCTTCATGGTAGGAAGGCCCTACAGAGGGATCTGAACAGGCTGGAGGGCTGGGCTGAGGCCAATGGGATGAGGTTCAACAAGGCCAAGAGCTGGGTCCTGCACTTTGGCCACAAGTACTCCAGGCAATGCTGCAGGCTTGGGGCATAGTATCTGGAAAGCTGTGTGGAGGAAAAGGTTGGACATTAGGAAATACTTCTTCTCTGAGTAAGTGGTCAGGCACTGGAACAGGCTGCCCAGGGAGGTGGTGGAGTCACCGTCCCTGGAGGTGTTCAAGAAGCATTTAGATGTTGTACTGAGGGGTGTGCTTTAGTGGGAAATACTGGTGGGAGGTGGATGGTTGGACTAGATAAGGTCTTTTCCAACCTTGGTTATTCTCTGGTTCTGTAACTTTCAAAACTGATTGTAGGCTGCCAGCCTTGCAACCAAGCATTTACTAAGTGACTTATTTCTGCTGTTGATTAGTTTGGGTTGCAAATCCTTGGTCTGACAGTTTGCTGTTTTATTTTAATAGGAAAAGCTTTCAAAAGATATAGAGTACCTCATCAGTAAGGAAAGCCAAGTAAAAGCTCACATCTCACAGCTGGGTCTGCTGCTGAAAGAAACAGAGGTAATAATAATTTGCTATTTGTGAGGGGATGGTCCTTGAAGGAACACAGCAAGGGCTGGAGTTGTTTCCAGCACAGCGTTTCACTGACTGTATTGAAGGGCGGAGGGTTACGTTGAAATGATTTTTGTAGAAGTTGTGTTAGTCTTCTCACTTCTCTACAGTAAAAGCATTCTGACAGTGTGGGAAATTTAGGCACTGTATAGGGGGAGGGGAAGTTTTGGTTTCCAGTGTAAATTTGAAATAAGGCTTATTTGATACTTTAATCAAAGATAGATCAGTTAGACTTAAAGCTCTCTGTATTAATGGAAATGCACAGCTTATGCTTTTTAATTATTTTGAGGCTGTTGCAGTAAAGTCAGAGTTAAGATCAAAAGCTCTGCATAGAGTAGACAGAGGTGGGGGTATTTTTTGCATGCAAGATGCAAAACTCTCACAGAAATTGCAGGAGTTCCTGGCCCTGCCCTTTCCTGGATGCAGATCATATCTGTGCTTATATCTGAGGAAGCAGTCAAGAGTGGTCCTGCTGCTCCAAGGGAGTGTTGCGACCTGACACTGGGCTACCCTGGGTAATGTACAGAAGTCACAAGGTTTGAGATCCCCTTAGGGTAAATTAAGATGAAACAACACCGAACAATCAGTTAAATGTTTGCTTGGATCCCACTGTGATACTTGGATTTATATGTCTGTATCTTACTGGCTGTGAGCTATGATGATATGCCTTGCATTACAACTCTTGGATCCAGCAGTGTCACATTAGTCAGGGTTGTTTCTCTGGTGCTGAGCACACATCACTGAACTAGCAGTCTTTTGACTTTTATGTGCTCACAGTCCCCCCACTAAAGAGGAGCTCAAGTCACTAGTGGTGCAGTTCCACTGAGCATGTACAGTCCTTCTTCAGAGTGTCCTAGAAATGAGCTGGGGTCTCAAGTGGTTGTCAGGCCCACCCTAATGTTGTGACTGAGATATGACTCTACACCTGCTCAAGTGCAGTTTGAAGTTTAGAATACTCTGGAAATTGGTCAGTGGGTTGGAGGGTCTTCAGGTGTCTCACTCTCCCCCTGCCCAAAAGGCTGCTTGTTGAGCATCATTGATGCACAGGCATAGTTGTTGAGATCTCTCCCTCCCCCACTAAGTTCTCCTGGTGTTGCTGAACAGGTCTTCATAGTCTCACAAGATAAGGAAATCCATCTGGAGAAGTACTGTCTTGCCTTCATAAGGTCCCCTCCTCCAGCAGCTCCTTATCTCAATGACCTCCTTTTACTCTTCAACGGAGTATCTAGGACGTTAACCCATTTGCTTCTCAGCCTCTTCCAGTGAGAAGTCTTTTGGGCATGAAGGCTTCAGACTGACCTGCTTTTATAGTGCTTTCCCATGAGCTGTTTAGGCAGAGAAATGTCCTATATAATTCAAGGCATAATCTTAGAAATATTTTCCTGCTCTTCATTCTCAGTGTTAAGATAGTAAATATATACTAGCTTGGGTGCAGTGTTGCTTGTATTTTCAGTTCAGTTCAGTTAAAGTATAACAAAGCCATAAGACTTGTCTTTCAAACAGGTGACTGTATTGCTATTATAGTTTGTAAAAAACTGTGTTTCCTTACACAGACACGGAGCTATGAGACTGGTTTAAAATGTATTTTGTTCTTTCCTAGTGCAATGGGGAAAGAGCTAAAGAAGAGGCATCGCAGAGTTTTGAGAAATTAATTAATATTCTGGAGGAGAAAAAGTCTGCAGCTCTTAGGGCAATTGAAGTGTCTAAGAATTTAAGGCTGGACAAATTGCGAACCCAAGCAGAAGAATATCAAGGTCTCCTGGAAAATAATGGCCTTGTAGGATATGCTCAAGAAGTGCTTAAAGAAACTGATCAGTCCTGTTTTGTTCAAACAGCAAAACAACTTCACGTCAGGTATCTTGGTTATTGTCTGGGTTAGGTACAGGTTCTGCTGCAGGATGTCTGGTCAAGTAGGTTATCTTAACACTTGCTAGCAGGGTTCTGAGTGTAGTACCTTTTATTGCAGAACCTCATAACCAGTCCAGATGCAGTTCGGAAGAGGTTACTGTATTACAGTGCGTGTTAAGAAATAGCACACCAAAGGGATTCTGTCCTTCTACAGCATCTAGCCCTGCTTAGTAGAACTGCAGTGGAAGGGCAGTCGGTTCAGCTCACTGACACATTCCTTTGCGCAGTGATTGTATCACCTATTTGCAAGTTAATCTAACAGGTCTCTTCCAGCTTTACACTTCTCATCTTAATAGCCGTTCTCCATTAGCACTTCACATCTATTTTGTTCTTTGAACAGAATGCAAAAAAACTGTTAAAGATACTCTGCTATTTGCACTGTTACCCATTCACTGCCTTTACCTTCATGCACATAAGGATTTTAACCTTTGTGTTTAAATTCTGTCTGAAGTGAGACTTCAGTAAGTGCATGAAAGCAGAACTTCTTTTTCAAAGCAAAACCTAGCATTTTTGCTTTGAGAAATGCACATTTATACATTCCTTCTTCTTTCGTCTGCCGTCTCTCCACTCCTGTGCTTTCAGAATCCAAAAAGCTACTGAATCTCTGAAGAGCTTCCGGCCAGCTGCTGAAAGTTCTTTTGAAGATTTTGTGGTGGACACAACCAAGCAAGAAGAGCTCCTTGATGACTTATCCTTCTATTCCAATGGTAAATTGTGAGAACATCAAGTCTTCCTTGAGTTACAGGTTTAAGAGCTTCTCCAGAAAGGGTGAGAATTTACGCAGGGCTGCAGTTGCAGATCTCAGTGAGGTACCCTGACTTGCATTGTTGCGTCTGCCTTCATGATCCATGTAGCATTACCTATCAGCAGCAATGGCTTCTGCTTTGACTGGCAAGCTGAGATGTCATCAGCTTCGGTAGCAGTTTACATTGGCTTCCAAAATATTGTAGTTAAGTAACACTTTGTGAAGTCCTACTGAAGGTTGTTGTTGTGTGTGTAAAAAAGAATGGACATTTCTAATGTTTGTGTTTTTTTCTTGTTTGTTTTTTTTTTTTCAGCCACTTGCACAAATTAATAGCACAACTTTCAAATTAAAAACAGAAACTAAGGGATTCATTTGAGTGCAGGAACACAGGCATCGTCACCTGTACTCTTTAACTGTGCAAGTCATATTTTTTTCCACTCTGCTAAGCTATTGAACAAAGGCTGGTGTAGATCACTCTAAAACAATGTATATCTAAACTTCTGGATTTTTTCTCCTTAATCTCTGGCCTTCCAGGTCTGGAAATACCAGAAATCAATGAGGAGCAATGCAGAATGTACAACAAAGCTGTGATCAGTTGGGAATCCTCTGGGAAGACAGACTCTGCTGATATGTATGTTCTTCAGTATCGTAAGCATAATAGAGAAGAGGAGAGTGCGACGTGGCAGGAGGTTGAAGTTTACAGCAAGAGCAAAGTCATATCTGATCTGGATGATGATAGTAGCTATGCCTTTAGAGTTCGAGGATATAAAGGGTCCATCTGTAGCTCTTGGAGCAAAGAAGTTATTTTGCGTACACCTCCCGCTCCAGGTACTGAGTTTTCTTATATCCACCTGCACTGGAAACCACCTACAGTTCCCAGACTTCTATCCTGTTATTGATTGTATATTTGTATGTATAGAAGCACCATAATGAACACGTTAAGTAGCATATTGAGATTATTAGCTTGCATGGCAATCCTAATAGCTTTTCATAGTGAGAATTTCTAATGCCAATGTATGTTAAGATACAGTTTACGAGCACAGAAAGCCAAAAAATATTTAACTAACAGGAAATTCTTGGAATGCTATTTTTCAGTTCTTAGCTTTCTTTTCGATGACAAATGTGGGTACAACAGTGAACGTCTCCTGCTGAACCCAGAAAGAACCACTGTGGAAAGCAGGGCTGGATTTCCTTTACTGCTAAGAGCTGAACGCATGCAGTTTGGATGCTACACAACCCTGAATTACATCATTGGTGACACTGGTATTGCCAAAGGGAAGCACTTCTGGGCTTTTCACGTGGAAGCCTATTCTTACCTGGTAAAAGTGGGAGTTGTTTCTAGCACCAAGATACGGAAATTTTTCCACAATACACATGATGTGACCAGCCCAAGGTAAATTCCAGGCATGTGCATGAAATGTATTTTATACAAAGAGATGGTTGTGTTTATTTTATTTTGATTTTTCTTTTTAATAATTTGAAAGCAAATGCAGTCTCAGTTAATAAACTTGAACCTAACCAGTGGAAAGTAGCTTAAAGCAATGTGATACATGCAGGTTGTTCTATTCCTCTCTTGTTCCCTGCTTTCAGTAGAAAGCTGTTCTAATTACTCATGGTCCCAGTATCTTTCTTTTTTGGAAACAAATCCATTAGCTGCAAGGCTGAAGCAATTCTTGGTTGTCATTAGGTAGACCATTAGCATGCTGGATTCGGCAGCTGTTCAGGGGTACAATGTTCACGGTGCTATCTGTCTATGCAGTAGCTTGTAACATGGTAGATTCCAAGTTGCCTGCGTATGGTTTTTTGATTGCTGCTGAGCACAAGTCAGAATACAATGAGCAAACCAGCACAAAGGTTTCCAGTTCTTAATTACAGCTGTAGTAAACTCAGATGTATCTGGAAATAGAAGGCTGGGAAGGTGTTATCTGGAGACTGTAGCTTGAGATGTAGCAGGTTTATTGGCTTCTTCCTACACAGCATATCAAAACAGAAAAAATGCTCATGTCTTGAGTTGTGTAGTCAGAGATGGAGCCTTTTTCCAAAGTGAGAAATTGGATTCTGATTTCCAGATTCCTTTTTATCTTAAACAGAAGAATATCTGAAAGCCTTCAGCTCACGCATACCCAAAGAAACAAACAAACAAAAAAGGACCAAAATAAACCTCCCAAACCCAAAAATGAATGCTTAGGTAGGACTTGTCTGCATGATGATGATTCTTGTGCTTCTGTGGTCTGTATTTATCTGGTGACAGTTCAGGGGAAAACATGTATATTGTGCAGATCTAGCTAAAAATTCCTGCCAGCTGCTATTCTGGGAAACAGAGGTTCAGGGAAATTTCTAGGTGGAACACATCTTTATTTAAAACTTAAAATATTAATTATTGTGTTCTGAATTTTAAAGGCAGTGTAATATGGCAGTTGCATGGAAAACTCATAGAACAAGAGTAATGTTAGATGTATTTATTGGTGTTATTTAAAATTATGTAAATTAAGTTAAACATATCCTGCCTGTAAACTTATTTGCAGAACTACCTCTCAAGTTACCTAATTTACTGTACCCGGTCGGTTCATTAATGATTACGTAGCATAAGTAGATTTAGATAAACCTGGAACTTAATGGATTCTTTGCAAAACCTTCTGTTGTCTCACCCTCATTAGTGTTCAGCTCCTGTCAGCTGTTTCAAGCAGCACAAGTGGCTGTTCACTTATGAAATGTATCTTCTCTTCCCTTTCAGGTATATTTTTACCCCACAAGCCTTTTGTTTTTGTACAGTGTTACCTGTCTTACAGAGATGTTTTCTCTAGTTCACACTGCAGACAGTATTTCTGACTCTTACAAGAGCAAATGGTTGTTTTCCTGTTCTAGATCTGAACAAGACAGTGGTCATGACAGTGGAAGTGAAGATGCCTGTTTGGATTCATCACAGCCTTTCACACTGGTCACTTTGGGCATGAAGAAGTTTTTCATCCCCAAGGCAGCTGCTGACCCAAGGGCAGCTGCTGATCCCAAGGATGCAGCAAGTAGAGTCCTTCCCTTACCCTCCTGCATGGGGATCTGCCTTGACTGTGACAAAGGCAAGGTGGGCTTTTATGATGCCAGCCACATGAAATGCCTGTATGAGTGTGAGGTGGAATGCTCAGGCATAATGTACCCAACGTTTGCCTTAATGGGTGGTGCAGCAGTTCATCTCAAGGAAGCCATCACAGCAAAGTACTTGGAGTACCAAGATGACCTTTAGGCTAGTGATCTCCTGTTGCTGTTTTGAAATTAAGAATAAGAGCGGAAACATTTTTCAGTCCTGATTCAAGTACAGTATACCTAAGTGCTGCACACAAGCCTTTGGATCATGCTTCTGTGTTGTTTTGTTTGTTTGTTTGTTTGTTTAAATGAACAGTCCAGACACTTCCAACAAAAGGAAATGTTCTTCCAGGAACTCTCCTGCCTTTCTTGTGATCTGTATGATGCTGATCTCCACAGACTTTCCTCCTAGGGAAGGCGGGGAGGAAGTCTGACTAACAACCAAAATAACTCTTCAGGGATAGAAATCTGCCTTTTATGTAACATAAATCCTTATGTAGTCAGTTTTGAATTTAACAAACCAAACTGACAGCATACAATTGCCATTATTCTTTGAGATACCTGTCTTAATGCATCTGCAGGATCAAAATTGCACTAATAGAATAGAAAGCAGTGAGAAATGAAAGCTGCAGGTGAACATTTAGTCTGTATTTGGAAGGAGGAGGTTAAACTAGAAACTTTATTTTATGTAAGTGTAATGTAACTGTAAGCTGAAACTAGTTCTAACACCTGATGTATAGTTGATGGTATAATTGTAAGTTCCTGTACTATTCCAGGTTTTTAGCATAGACATAAAATATATAAAGTGCAATTTGACCCTAAATGTCAGACTTCCAAGTCTGATATCAGAAGTTTTTGCATGTGTGAGTAGTAGTACCTGGTTCTAGGCAAAAGTAAATGAGTACTTGACAAGACTAATAACATGCAGACTTTTAAAAATTCATGTATTTCTGTTAATACATGTTTTTCTAAGTTAATTTTTTAATCTAACAATAGCTTTTTATTAAGAATGATAAAATGCACTGATTCAGTTTTGAGACCCAATTTATGCCTTAAAAGGCGTCTCTGTTCAGATTTCTGTTCCTCTCGTGTTAAAAACTGTATCATGTAGTAGTGCTTGCCTCTGTTTGGAAGAAATTTACATGAACAGAAATCAAACATTTGAGTACTTCTACTGTTAATTTTAATTGTGGAAAAATAAGGATCTGAAGTGAAGGACGTTTCTAAAATACACTCAATTCTTTATGAATTTGGGGATATAATGTTGCATTTTGATGAATGTGAAGTTTGTTTACTAAGTACCTATATAGCTGTAGAACAATGAACTGTGACCTGAAAATTGCAGTACACTTAAATGAATGTAGGTCATAATGCAGAACCTTAGCTGTGCTTTGCTGTCTGAACTGTTGTACTGTTGAGATTTGGAGTCTGCCCTACTAAACCTCCATCCACTGATCACTTTAAGAAGAAACTGGCAGAAAAGGTAGCTTGCAAAAGGCGAGCATGACAACTGCAGTCTCGAAGGTTAAAGAGCAAATCATCTTGATTGCAATCACATGGCTTATGTGGGACAACCAGGAGATCAGGTCTAGCCAGCATGGGTTCGTGAAGGGCAGGTCCTGCTTGACCAACCTGATCTTCTGTGACCATGTGACCCTCCTAGTGGGTGAGGGAAAGAGTGTGGATGTAGTCTACCCGGACTTAATAAGGCCTTTAACACTGTCTCTCACAGTGTTCTCCTGGAGAAGCTGGCAGTCCATGGCTTGGACAGATACACTCCTTGCTGGGTAAAGAACTGGTTGGATGGCCAGGTGGATAGAATGGTGGTGAATGGAATTAAATCCAGCTGGTGACTGGTCATGAGTGGTGTTCCCCAGAGGTTGTTACTGGGGCCTATCCTCTTTGATACCTTTACTGATGATCTGCATGAGATTAAGCTCACTCTCAGTAAGTTTGCAGATGACACCAAGTTTGGAGGAAATGCTGATGTTCTTCATGGTAGGAAGGCCTTCAAGGTAGGACAGGCTGGGTCGCTGGGCTGAGGCCAATGGGATGAAGTTCAACAAGACCAAGTGCTGGGTCCTGCACTTTGGCCACAACCCCAGGCAATGCTACAGGCTTGGTGCGGAGTGGATGGAACACTGTGTGGAAGAAATAGATCTGCGGGTGTTGATTGATGCATGGCTAAACATAAGCCAGCAGTGTGCCCAGGTGGCTAAGAAGGCCAATGGCATCCTGGCTTGTATCAGAAATAGTGTTGCCAGCAGGAGCAGGGAGGTAATTGTCCCTCTGTACTCAGCACTGGTGAGGCCGCACCTTGAGTACTGTGTTCAGTTTTGGGCCTCTCAGAAGAAAGACATTCAGAAAGATCCACGTGTGCTGAGGGAGTTGGTGGAGGTGATAGCTGAACCGCTCTCTATCATCTTTGAGAGGTCTTGGAGAATGGCAGAGGTACCTGAAGACTGGAGGATAGCCAGTGTCACTTCGGTCTTCCAAAAAGGCAAGGAGAATCCAGGGAACTGCAGGCCAGTCAGCCTCACCTCCATCTCTGGAAAGGTGATGGAACAGTTTGTTCTGGATGCTGTCTCCAGGCAATTGGAAGAGATGGAGGTTGTCAGGAGTAGTCAGCATGGGTTCACCAAGGGAAGGTCATGCTCGACCAACCTGTTAGCTTTCTGTAGGATGTCATCACTGGCTGGGGGGAGAGTAGTGGATGTTATTTACCTTGATTTCAGCAAGGCTTTTGACACTGTCTCCCACACCATCCTTATAACAAAGCTGAGGAAGTGTGGAATACATGAGTGGACAGTGAGGTGGGTTGAGAACTGGCTGACTGGCAGAGCTCAGAGGGTTGTGATGGGAAGCGCAGAGTTCAGTTGGAGGCCTGTACTTAGCGGTGCTCTTCAGGGATTGGTGCTGGCTCTGGTCTCGTTCAATATCTTCATCAGTGACCTCGATGAGGGGATAGTGTCCACCCTCGGCAAGTTTGCTGATGATACAAAGCTGGGAGGAATGGCTGACATGCTGCAGGGCTGTGCTGCCATTCAGCGTAGACCTGGACAGGCTGGAGAGTTGGGCAGAGAGGAACCAGATGAGATTTAACAAGAGCAAGTGTAGAGTCCTGCACCTGGGGAGAATAACCACATGCTCTGGTATAGGTTGGGGGATGACCTGCTGGAGAGAAGCTCTGAGGAGAGGGACCTGGGGGTCCTGGTGGACTACCGGTTGGCCATGAGCAAGCAGTGTGCCCTGGTGGCCAAGAAAGCCAATGGCATCCTTGGATGCATTAAAAAGAGCGTGGCCAGCAGGTCGAGAGAGGTGATCCTCCCCCTCTACTCTGCCCTGGTGAGGCCTCACCTGGAGTACTGTGTCCAGTTCTGGGCTCTCCAGTACAAAAAAGACAGGGATCTCCTGGGGAGAGTCCAGCAGAGGGCCACAGAGATGATAAAGGTCCTGGAGCATCTCCCCTGTGAGGAAAGGCTGAGAGACCTGGGTCTGTTCAGCCCTGAGAAAAGAAGGTTGAGAGGTGATCTTATTAATGTCTATAAATATCTTAAGTGTGGGAGTCAAAGAGACATGGCCAGCCTCTTTTCAGCGGTATGTGGGGACAGGACAAGGGGAAATGGCCATAAACTTGAGCAGAGGAAGTTCTGCACTAATATGCAAAGGAACTTCTTCACAGTGAGAGTGATGGAGCACTGGAGCAGGCTGCCCAGGGAGGTTGTGGAGTTTCCTTTTGTGGAGATATTCAAGACGTGTCTGGGCACCTACCTGTGTGACCTACTGAGGGTACCTGCAGGGGTGTTGGACTCAATGATCTCTTGAGGTCCCTTCCTATCCCTGCAATTCTGTGATTTCAGTATTCAGCCTTCCTGTGAAATTGCTGAAGTCTGTTGTTCAAGACATGCTTTGAGTGCCTTCTGGCTGAATTACAGTGATGTGGATGTCATGTTTCTAAAGCAAATGATGGCTTTTAGTAGATAAGAGTATGATACAAAGACTAATTTTAAACTATTGTTGTTAGTAATTACAATATTTTATTTGCTGTAATAAATTCTTAAAATGCAAAAAAGTTAAGGAAGGGTTGCTTTTAGAGGCAACTGTCCTCTTAAATGTGAAGCAAGGGATTCACATTTTCAAATCATTTTGGCAGAGTGAAAGATGGAGGTGCAATCACCAATTCACGGTGGCATTCTGTGTTCGAGTAGTAATCAGACCTGTTTTTATGATGACTACGCCTGCACTGTGAGCTAGAAAAGTTGCTCTCTCTTTTTTTCTTCCAGATGATTTCAGTACTGCATGTGCTTTTTTTTTATCACTAAGCTGGACTTCTACAATGCTTTGCTTAATGTGCCTCCAGATTCTGTTATTTATAGACTTCAGCATATTCAGAATGCAGCTGCTTAAGTACACAAAAGAAAAAGTGCGTTTATAACCTGCTAAGATTTTGCTCTGTGATGCCAGTGAAGATCGGGTTTTAGCATGAAATATTACTGGGTGACCTTCAAGGAGCATTGTGAGAGCGCACCTGTTTATCTGGAAGACTTTTGTTTTATTTTTTTCACCACTGAAATCTCTCAGTGTTCTGCTTTCCGAGGGGAATCTGGGTTTTGTGCATTCTATGTATTATCTTCAAAAAGCGCTGGGGCAGAGGATTTAGTAATGCAGCATCTTGGATGAGCTGTTCTTACAGAAAATGTTTTGTGCACATTAGCTCTGTTGAATTTAAAACTGTAAATATATTATTTTCTCTGAGTTGTCACAGTCCTATCAGTATGGCCATGATTTACCCATTAACTGTTTTTCAGTGAAAATTGGCGGAGAGGATCCTTTCTAAACATGTCAAAACATACATATTTGGTGTTACATATTGAAAAGTGAAATCTCTTAATGTCACAGTGCATGTTCTGTAAGTTTATAAGATGACAATGTTGTTTTTTAGCGGCACAGTCTAGAATGAGCATAGGTGTTACAATTCATTCACTGTACAAAAAATCTGAAGAATTATGTGAGTGAACAAATAACCAAGATCCCATTTAGGTACGAAGGGTAGGACCGTGCTTATCTTCACTGGCTTGTGCCTAATAAAGCTGTGCTGTTAAGGAAAGTGCCAATTCCTGCAAAATCAATCTTTGCTTTCAAAGGGCTCCTGTAAGGGGGAGACTGATTGACAAAGCCAGATAAATAAGGTGACTCCCTGGAAACACTGGAAAACAACTGCTCTCTCTCTGATTGAGCTGCAGAAGGCTGAAGAATACATTATATACCTAAATTAGGGCTGCATCCCAGAAAATAAGACATTTTCCAAAATGATCTGATACCTCATCTGTTTTATTTATTGAATTTGTAAATGCTTTCTTGCAAATTTTAGCTTGAAGACTATTTTCCTTCAATTCCTTTAGAAGTGCAGAATTTAGGTGAAGTTTTCTTTTAGCTGTTAACATACCACTAACTGTGCAAAAATATGAGACAATTCCTCTTTGTCATATGATGCATGTTCAACGTTATGGGTAAAGCACCGGATCAGGTTGCCCACAGAGGTGGTGGATGCCCCATCCCTGGAGACATTCAAGGCCAGGCCAAACAGGGCTCTGGGCATCTGATCTAGCTGTAGGTGTTCCAGTTTGTTGCAGGGGAGTTGGACCAGATGGCCTTTAAAGGTCCCTTCCGACTCAAACGATTTTATGATTCTGTGATTCTTTTAAAGCCATCTTTAGAGTCACATTGGATATGTTCTTTCTTTGCATGCACTCCAGTCAGTGGCCATGGTAAAAACATATCGTGTTCTTTGCTACTATCCACAGCTTTCTTCTTCATCCAGAGATGGTCAGGAAGGTGTGAACAAGGATTCTCATCAAATCCTTGTATTTATTTTTCTTTGTTCTTTATTGGGGGTCCTTCCAGCATCTCTAGAAGTGAAAACACTGGGAAGATCCAGTACAAACACTTGATGTATTTTAGAAGATAGCAGGAGCTAGCCTGATGAATGACCTGTACTTTGACAGGTCAGATGGAGTGTGACCAACATTATGACCACTATCCTGTGAATCACAGTGAGCAGTAACAGATGCTTTGCACATGTTCTTGTAAGAACTGAAAAACTTGCCTGTTGTAACAAGGTACCGCATCACTGCTGTCCATGCGCGTTGTCTTGAGAACTGGCACCAATATCATTAATGTCTTTGCAGCTTGTAGACCCAGGTTTCAGAAGGTTGATGGCATCAGACTTTTCCTTGAAGGTTTTAGTGGTCACTAAAATGAGACAGAGGGGCAAAATGACTCAAGGTCACCAAGCAGGTCAGTGTCAGAGCCGTACACAGAACCTCCTCCATGCATCCTGGGGCTGTCCGCTCATGCAGCACTCCACATAGCCTTGTTAGCATGGTGCATTTAATCAGCTTCACTCCATGTCGTAATTCATTTTCTGTGGTGTTACGGATATCTAAAGGGTAGGATTTTAACTTAGCAATCTGCTGTGTTATTGAATTAGTTTTATGTTGTGTTAATTTCTTTGTCTCACAGCATTCATCGCCTGTGATAATTGATGCACAATATATAACCGACTTCTGTATTCATTTGGGTAACTGCATTTAATTGCCTGGTATAAAATATGCGTACTAAGTGCAATCTGCTATGACTGCTATGACTGAGAAGTGCTCATTGGTATGGACTTGAGAGTGCTTTATCTTCCTGACAACCTTTCTGAGGAAAGTCTAAATGTCTCGCACAATCCACCATCCAAGGTACTTGCATTGCGTCTGCAAAAGGAGAGGCCACAGAAGGCATCCCTGGGAATCACTATACAGTGTTTCGCATTAGAAATTTGTTAATCAGAAGCTCTCAAGAAGATAAGTTTATATGAATGCCCCTGCCACCTCTGAACTTTAAGCAACCAGAAGACTTTACACATTTTCTCCTGTAAGTGAGGATTATGGCTTTATTTGCTTTTTCCACTCCATGGAGTAGAGTTGCTGCCACGCACGTGTGTTTATGAACACAGACTTCTTGTACATATATCTTCGCGTCATTAATTCCCACAGGAGTACTAATGATTTATAGATTAAGAAGGCTATCTAAAGGTGTGATGTCAGGGAGATGGTGTTGATTAATACCTGATTGATTAATACCTCACAGAGGATGGCTGCATAAACTTGCCCTCTCTTTCTCATTTAACAACTGTCACAGTGATTCCTTTTGTTTCTAAGAAAGCAAGAATCTTCACTAGAAGATGTATGCCCTAGCATACACATCACTTACTCTTTGTATGACCTAGAGTGTTTGTTTATTTGTTTCCTTGGCTTGTTTTGTTTCCTGCGTCATGAAGAATATAACAGTGCGGTATCTGGGCTACACAAAGAAATGCTGAAATTTGCCCAAAGCCAATTTTATTACCAACATTAGTGAACCCCCACCATCACCCCCCCAGTAAGGATTTTCAGAAGTTTCTTAACAAAAACTAAATGTTCAATCTAAGTAATGTTTAGAGTTCCTGTAAGATTATTAGATTATTTTACCCATACTGTGTTGCTCTCTGTTAATGTAATCTGTGAGTTGTTGGTAGAGAGATCTTCACGATTAGTATTTTTTGCTTTAAGTGAGCTTGTTTTCACTGTCAGGAGGTAGCATTAGTTCTGCCTGCAGCTTGCTGTAGATTATTCATTGTTCATAGGTCCATTTATGCTTGCTATTCAGTTCTCTTCCACTGACAAAATAGCCTGCAGCAGTTGTTGGTTGACAGGACTAGTTCCACTTTAGGATCCTCACATGCTCTTTGAGATTTTTCCCCCTGGTTCAGCCTGCGGTGCCTCCAGATCCTGCTGATCAAGCAGCAGCCTTGATGGCCAGGGAGAAAGCAAAGCTGCCCAGAGCCGATGAGGCTATGAGAGTGTGCTCTGAGCAAAGACTGTCATGGCACACTGGGCAGAGCTGGTGGCATAGTACAGTTGGGGATTCACATATAATCCCATATTCATGGTGTTATTTTCTGTGTCCTCTGCAAGGACTTTAATAAATGCCAGTAGCTAATTCATGACAATGTAACAAAATTTGAAATAGGTGGACAACTTGGTAGAAGGCAAATGCAAAAGAAGTCACTTACTAGTTCTGGGTAGGCTAAGGCGTGTTTGTCTAGACCAGAGTCTGATTATTTATGGACCGGTTCCCATTTCTGTGAGAGCTAATAGAGCTTCAGTTTGGGTTTGGGGAAAGAAAGTGTGAAGTTTGGCACCCTACACACACTTTAGGCAATAAAAGGCAATAAAACAGTTGGCAACAACCCAACACCCACATTTTGTCCCCTATCCCAGTAATCCATGCCTGCGTGAGATGCCTCTGCAGGTCATCTTCTGAAACCATGGAGTAACAGTCCCACCCCAGCAGTCAGGGGGACACGTTATGGGGATAAGAAACTAGCCCACAGCAAGGTGTGAATGCATTTCATCAGTTTCAAACTGCTCTTTCCTACATCAAGGCACAAGGCTCCTGGTCACAAGAGAAAGGCAACAGGGCACCCAGGGCCATGCCAGAGGCAAGCTCTGATCCATGGGTTGCAGATGACCCACCCTGAGCAGGGCTGTTCTGCGTGTCTTTGTGAATCACGATTCACTGGGGAATGATTAACACAGAGGAAGGTGGATGTACCATGTGAGGAATATCGTATTGACAAACAATAATTCAGGCAGCTCTAACCTTGAAATAGATTTTTGTAGTCAAAAGTTTATAGCCTGAGCGGAAAGAGCTAAGTACAAATTTAAGGAGCTGAACAGGAGACACCCAGTTTTTAAAACCTGACATAAATCTCGAGTGGCTTGCCAAGAGTAACATAAGCTAATCGCGTTCCCTGCAGAGGACTCTTGTTCAATGCTTTTTGGTGTTTATAGATGTTATTTAGCAGCTAATTTTATCATAAAATTATTTTATGCTCTGTATAATGAATAGCGGAGATCAAATAGGCATTGGAATTGCAAATTCGAATAATAAGAGTTGATAAATATTGACTTTTAAATAGACCCACTGTAGGTTTGAACAAAACGCTTCTGGCCTATGCTTGTTATTTGTAAACTGCAACATACACAAAGAAAAAAGAGTTCAGCATTGCCTGATCCTGTCTCCTTCTTCACTTTTACAGCTATTATATGGTCGTGTCCCCATGAAGTGGTTTGTACAGTGTCGGGGAACTATAATACAAAACTTCCTAGCTTGTGCTTTGTGCACATCATGTGAAGAAAGAGAAGTGTGGGAGGTGCTCAGCTAAAATACCGCATAATCATTTTAATTGTTTCTTTTCTAAAAACGAATTCTTGGGCTTTGTATATTGGAAACCCCATAATTAAGACCTTTCAGGTACTTTTTAAAAAGACAGTGCAGGTGTCGCTACCAAGAGACACCTACTTGGTGTTAATGAATGCCCTAAAACTTGGTCAGGGGTTGGGCTGTGTCCTCATTAGTACCAAAGGCTGTAGATCAGAGACCTTTAGGCTTCTGGACAGCTAGGGAAACAGTGCAGCCCCAGTCTGGCAAACAGTTACGTGTAACTAATGCACATAGACCTGACATGAGTATACCTGTGCGTTCATTTTGCTGTGTGTCCTCCCTCCGCTGTGAGTGCTGTCAGCTCACAGCTTTGGATCGCCTTCATCCTCTCTCCAGCCTGCCTTACTATCAGCAATGAACTGATGTGGTGAGCTTCGCAAGCAGAAGCAACAGCAAAAAGTTACCGTTATGTAAAATTCGTGGTCTGACAGATACCTGATGGAAGCAGCGCATTTTAGCTGGAAACAGACGCTCCACTCCCACCTCAAGCACCCTAAGTTTTGTGAGGCAAAGATACAGTGCTAGTCAAGGAGCCGACATCATCCTCAGCTCTCCTCAGCTTACATTTCCACATCTCTGCGTGCTCCGTTCTGAAAAGTCAGCGCAGGATTTCTTTTCATTTCAGAACAGGAGACTATTTCCTTGAAACTCGCAACATCAGTTAATTGTTAACAGTTGAAGAAAAAAAATATCACATTTTTTTGTCCCTTAAAGTACATTCTTTCAGCTGATGCCTTCATGCTGAGGAGGCTGTGTAGCTGCTGATAAGACCAAATCTGTGAGGAGCTTTTCAGTCGGAGGCGAGCGGTCTGGCAGGTTCCTGCGTGGCACTGTTTGCTCAGTGGATGAGGATGAGCGTTCATTGAAATTCCCCTCTGAAATGCGTGCAGGGAGCCTGGGGCCGGTGCCCGGTGTGAGTGGGCAGGAGCATTGTTTGTTGGCTTCCCAGAGCTGTTTATTGTTCTGCAACCGTGTTCTGGTTGTGGCACTCGGTAGCTGATTTTGTCTTTTCTCTTTCAGAGCCTAATGAGCAGTGTGTGGGCCCTGAGTTTGATGACATCCCATCTCAAGATGCTGCTAATACAGTAGCTAATTATTCCTAGCTGAACAAGTCTAACGGGAGCAAAAGGAACTGGTGAAAAAGCAATGGCTGCCGGTAAGTGTCTCAGGTCTGCACAGGTCGTAAGAAAATAGCGGGAAGGAGCTGAGTTCAGCTGTGATGGGGGAGGTGCACAAATGTATGACCAGTCCTTGTGTCTGGGGGGTTCACTATCAGGAGGGTACTATCCCATAGCTATCTGACCCTCTCTTCCTTCACCAACCCAGGAACCCATACCTGGGAACAGTCAATTTTGACTATACGAATGATAATTCTCCTTTATTTTCAGAACAAAACCTGATGTTTCCCGTAGTGAATCCATTGTCTTTGAGCTCTTTTTAGTTCAGGGCTAACATATTCTTAAATCCTCTACAAAACTGCATCTCATGGAAAACAGATTTTTCTTTGACATGTGCTTGGTTCTCAGTTTTCTGACAGTTTCCCACAGATTATATATAGTTAAATTATATCAGAGAACTACAGGATAATTCATCCAGCATAGAAGCGATCTCAGGAGGTCTCCAGTACAACCTTCTGCTCAGAGCAGAGCTGGCTGTAGGGTCAGACCAGTTGCTCAGGGCTTTATCAAGTTTTGGCCGAAAAGCTACAAGGGCTGGTGACTCTACAGCCTCTTCCGCTGCTTCACTCTCTTCCTGGTGAAGAAGTTTTCCATATAATCAGCTTGAACCATTCATGTTTCATTCTATGCCTGTTAAATGCTTCTAATATCTTCATGATTTGCTCTGCTATGCCAAGCAGTATTATATCTGAAGCTTCTGAAAGGTGAACCATAATTAAGAAACAAAAGAGTGGTTGTGATATCTCATTTTCATTGAAGGCTCTGGTTAAAAGTGCTGTCATGTTGACACGTTTCTTCTCCTACAGCAGCTGATGGTTTGGGAAGTATAGCTATAGATACCACACAACTGAACATGTCAGTCACAGATCCAACAGCTTGGGCCACGGCTATGAATAACCTGGGGATGGTTCCAGTAGGTCTAGCTGGACAACAGCTTGTGACAGGTAAGATTTTTTTTGTATTAAAGAGATCTGTTGCACCAATCCATGGACTCTTTGCATTCTTCTAAAGTATCTGGAATTATTTTTGAGGCTATATTTATTTTTCATATTCTGAAAACGCTATATATGATTAATATTGCATACAGTGTAGTAGTCTCTTCTTGCAGTCGTTGTAAAATCTATATCGTATTTTAACCTTGTGGAAAAACCAAAACTCTTTGGTGAAATTAAACATCGATCCTCATGCTGGGTCAAGACCAGGGGCCAGGACACATAAAATCTGTTTCTGCGTTCAAACAGGATGTCTTGATGTTCTGCCAAGGAACACCATGGTCTGGGACCTCCTGACTGGAGAAAGATTTCGAAGTTACGTTAATTGGGTGGAAAATTATGTAGCCCATTCAGTTCATATGCTCAGTTAATATTAGTAAAGTGAAGCTTTCCCATCAGGTGTGCACTTATTTATTTATGGAGTCATAAACTGAATTTCAAGGGATTGTTCTTGTTTGATTTTGTTATTTCACTTACAGTTTGGAGAAGCGTTGCAGGGAATGAACTCATTCTAAAAACAATAAAAATAATATTTCAGAATCAGCAGTGTTTCACAGACACATCCAGGCATCATCAGACTTCACTGCCAGCAGTACAGACCTAATTGGGTGGGATTAATTAAACTACATTACTCCTATGAGGTAGAGAAAGATGATTTTTGTTTGGGTGGGTGCCCCACAGACACAAGCCACCAGCCAGACACATGACAGATGCCCTCTGGAAACTGCATTCTTAGCTTAAGAAGAGCAGTGCAACATCTGGATCAGAGCAGCCTCCTGTCACGTCTGCACCCATCCATGTAGATGTGGATGTGGTAAGCCAGATCTAAATCACTGTGTTTACCTCACCAGGGATGTGAGACATTTTATTTTGGCCAAATACGTCCCCTTCTGGAACTTGAAACAGCATGAAGCTATGCCAGTTCACAGCTGATGGTCTGGCTCTGAATTACCCATTTTACAGGCGGGTAAACTAAGCTGCACGAAAGCTGGTTTATAATGAAACAGTCTCAAACAGAGAATTTAGCCACTGGAGGCCATCAACTGATTCTTTAACCCCATTCTCCGGATTAAAGGCAACAAGCAGAGCTGTCAGCACCTGCCACCCATGCTGTCCTTTCCTGTGCTCCATGGGGAATGGTGGTGGCTCCTCAACCCATGTACAAGTATCTCAGTTGCATATCCCATGGATTTTGCCCACCTTTTTGTCTTCCCTTCTTCCTCTGTTTCCCCAGTTTTGGTGTACATTGTGTCCTCAGGTGTACTAAACAGTCTCTACAAGGCAGCCTCATCTGTGCAATACTTTTCCCCATAAGGGAGGACCCCATGGATTTTATTTCATTGACAACTCCCTCCTGTAATTTCCATAATTTGCGTATTACGTATTGTAGGAGTGTTGTACAGGTCAGTTGGTATTTGTTCAGCATTTTGAATATATGAAAGGCGCCATAAGTAATAAATATTAATTAGTGAAGTGCTACCTGCTTTCTCTGCAGAAATACCTTGTTTTTCCTTTCCTTTTCCTTTCCTTTCTTTGAGACTCTCTTGTATTTTTCAAGGTAAATAGGTGCTTTGACATTTCATTATGTTTCCCCATGATTCATAAGTTTTTGACACATTTTCATCTTGGCAAATCCATAATTTTCACCACAATTTACCATGAAAAGACTTATAGACTTTTTTTGCCATGATATATTGATAAATATATTTACTGCACCTGCATTCAGCAACAGTTTCCATCACCCTGTTAGACCAAATATCTAACCAGTCCTTAGCCATTTATGACTTTTTTCATCTTTTCAGTGTTATTAATCCTAGCAATGAAATAATCTCAGCAGTCACATACTGCTGTTTTTACTGTCATCTATGACATTTCTCGGAGATTGAAATGAAACACCCATGTCCCAGCACTAACTTTTTGTTTGCCTTTAAAAATAAGTATTTTTATTTTATTAATTTATTTTCCTGCCCTGGTGACACTTAGGAAAGCAATAAATAGTTTAAAATGATCTTGGAGAGTGTGCGATCTTCCCTGTGCGTGCCTTTATAACCTTCTGTAGTCTGAAATTCAGTGTGTTGTACTCATCCATACCCTGACGCATCTCTTAATTCTGTGATATTTCAATTTCCAAAGCACTCCTTCAGTCACAGCCTTTCTTCCTCCAAGCCTGGTTCCCGATTCCTAAATGGCAGAGCAATTTTCCTCCCTTAGGTATGGAGACCATATGATCTACTAAGTCAGTTTATGGATTTTTTGCTGCTTTTTTTAACTGACGTTACCTTTGCTGCTGTGTAACATGCTGGGATGCCTGCATCGTAACAGAGTTGTGCTACCCACTTTACAAGCTGTGAAGCTCTTGCCTAGCCTGAGAATTTGTTAGAATTACTACTAAAGCTTCTGCAACATCTGTCCGATGCTCTTCCTGCAGTCTGCGATGTAGGCTGTCTGTTCTGGGTAACTAATCAATTTTAAGCACTGCTAACCTTTTAATATCAGTTTAGATGATATCTGTACTCTATTCAATTCCTTATCTCTCTGTACTGTAAAATTGGATTTTTGATCTGAGCAAATGCCAGAGCCTTTCATTTGTAAAGATGTATTCTTGTTAATAGGTGTATAATATCTATTTCTATGTGTAGCCTGCTTGCACGTTTTGTTTTTCAGAAAGCTCATCTTCTTCCATAATATTTAGCTACTGCATTACATATACACTAATGTATACATTTATACACAATACATACATAATCCACACAATAAACTGTAGTTTAATAGTGCCTTAATTAAAGTGCTTGCTTTCACATCAGGACTTTTAAAAGGCAGTTCTAGCATTGCTGAGTTTAGTGTCCTTATGCTGTCTTTTGTTTCAACAAGTGGCATCAGGTCACCTGCATTCTAAACGATGGCATCCGGCCGGAAAAGATGATTTACTTCTCCAGTTCAGTATGGTTTTCCTTACGGTAATGAGCCACTACACTGAAAAAACATGAAACAATTCTGAGATGCTTTTCCTCTAGAGTGACTTAGAGGATCTAAACATATGTTGATCAAAGATGATATGTATTAAAAAGTTCACCAGTACAAACACATGGTACATAAGTGGTAATTCTAGAGTTGCTTAAGACTGTGCTCTGTCCTGCTTGTTTGTACTCTTGCAGAAAAAAAAAACAAAACAACTTCAAGTGCAGACATAGGAGGTGAAAGTTATACTTCTGCCTACAAGTCAAGGGTATGTCTGAAAACTGATGCCTTCTACTTACCTGTGGGTAATTATTAAGGCAACTTCATCCATGTGAGTCCAGCCAACATGCCTCAGCCTCAGGATATTAAATTTTCAGTGGCCTCCAGTATTGTTTTTGCTGAAGTTACACTTCGACCAATTCTACAGACTCCTAGTGAAGTTGGAGACTAGTAAGCTTTGAAGCCTAACATCCCGCTTACCAATAAGTATAGGAAAGCTGTACACCATTTTAGTGGCCTCGGGCATATGTCTTTTAGACACTGGAGGTAGTGAAATATTAGACACTTACATCAACTGTTCTGTTTTTCCATTTGTCGTTTCTTTCCCCACACACTTGTCTTTTGACCTGATTTCAGTGGAACATAGGATCTGTCAGCTTCAATCAAATCACCTCGTTCAGGATTGTGCTTTTGACAGTGCTGAGTAGCAGATACTTCTCAGGGAGATGTAAAAGGCAAGTCAGCACCAAAGTGCATTTCCCTCCAATGGGCTCTTCTCTTAATCATTAATACGTGGAGCAGGATTCCCCAAACTAGAAACTGTATGTCTAAATCAAGTTATAACTCAGCAAAACTTCCTTTACGGAAGAAGCACCTGTGACAATAAGTCAACATTCCTGAAGCTTCCTGTGACATTCCTGAAGCTGTAATCCCAGAAGTAGTTCTTGATAACAGAAAAAATTAGGAAATAACAATCTAGACTCCTAAGTCCTAAAGCAGTAGGTTAAATATCCCTCCCACAATTTTATAACCTCGAGACCTCCAGATCTTTGGAAACATAATATTCAGACTGTCTCTTTCTCAAGAATGAAGATTGTAACAAAAAGCAAACACTATACTCAGATTACAATTAGTCCCAAGCAGTTTTCAGTGTGATGGACGCAGTACAAAGCTGACCAGCATTTCTTTCTTCTGCTCACTTCAGTGGCTCAAGAGATCACTGGTTCCCATGCACTGGAGTGGAGAAAACCCAAGGTTTATTTTAGAAAAATAAAAGGTGGTCTGAGGCTTAATAATTCCTTCACCAGTCTGCCTCAGCTATGGAAAAGCCTGTTAAGCTTCGCTGGCTTTCTACCATAGAATAGATGAGGCATGCTCAGTGAATTATTATCTTCTGCAGATCATTGCAGCCCCATCTGGAGTACTGTGTCCAGGTGTGGAGCCCTCAGTACAAAAAAGACATGGAGATTTTGGAAAGGGTCCAGA
>JANHGO010005616.1:0-22748 GCA_024606505.1 Aquila spilogaster
ACAAGGAAGGTCCAGGCCCTGAAAGCTGTTGCTGCTCTTCACCTTCCCTTGGCGCCCTATCTACAGGCACAACAACAATGATAGACCACAATATCCTTCTCTCCAAATTGGAAAGATAAGGGTTTGATGGGTGAACTGTTTGATGGATGAAGAACTGGCTGTAGGATCAAGTCCAGAGGGAGTTGGTCAATGGCTTAATGTCTGGATGGAGATCGATGACGAGTGATGTCCCCCAGGGCTTGATGTTGAGGTAGATACTGTTTAATATCGTCATCAGTGACATCAACAGTGGGGTCGAGTGTACCACCAGCAAGTTTGCTGACAACAACAAGCTATAGTGTGCGATCGACACACCAGAGGGACGGGATGCCACCCAGAGAAATCTAGACAGGCTCAAGCAGTGGGCCAAGGTGAACCTTGTGGAATTCATCAAAGCCAAGTACAAGGTCTTGCACCTGGGTTGTGGCAACCTCCACTATCGGTACAAGCTGGGGGACAAAAGGATAGAGCACAGCCCTGCCAAAATGTAATGGTGGGTAATGGTGGATGGCAAGCTGGACATGAGCCAGCCATATGCCCTCACAGCCCAGAAAGCCAATCATATCCTGGGCTCCATCAAAAGAAGTGCGGCCAGCAGGTTGAGGGAGGCAATCCTGCCCCTCTACTCTGCTCTGATGAGAGCTCACCTGGAGTACTGTATCCAGATGTGGATGCCTCCATACAGGAGAGATGTGAATCTGTTAGAGTATGTTCAGAGGAATGCCACAAAAATAACGCAAGGAAGGGAGCACCTCCCCAGTAAGGACAGTCTGAGAGAGCTGGGGCTGTTTAGCGTGGAGAAGGCCTTGTGGAGATCGGACAGAGGCCTTTCAGTATCTAAAGGGGTTCTGTCAGAAAGAAAGACTCTTCAGCAGAATCTGCTGTAACAGGACAAGTGGAGATGGTTTCAAGATTAAAGACAGTAGATTTAGATTAGATATAAAGAAAAAATCTTTTACAGTGAGGGTGGTGAGGCACTGGAACAGGTCGCCCAGTGATGTGGTTGATGCCCCATCCCTGGAGACTTTCAAGATGAGGCTGGATTAGGCCCTGGACATCTTGATATAGCTGTGATGTCCCTGTTCATTGCAGGGGAGTTGGACTAGCTGGTCTTCAGAGGTCCTTTCTAACTCTAAGGGTTCTATGATTCTGTGATATGAGTTCACCAAGAATGACAGAATCATAGAATCATAGAATGTCCTGGGTTGAAAAGGGCCTCAAAGATCATTAAGTTTCAACCACCACTGTCCGTGGGGTTTTAAAGTTGTTATTGCCCCCAAATGATGCAGTTATTTCATCCTAGAATGTATTTTTGTGCTCTTTTTCATGATATATACTGTTACTTCTTCATTCATATGGTTGTGTTTGTCTTGCTGTCATTGTGTCTTTCTCACTGAAGTCTGGCCATAGCAGCTTTTCACCCTGAAATAACTTGTCCATATCATTATTTGGATCCATTCAATTACGTAGAACTCCACTGATCATGAAATCATTCAATGGCTTGAGTTGGAAGGAATCTTAAAGATCATTTCAATCATTTCAACCACTACTCATTAGCTGCTCCGTTACTTATTTTTTAAACTTCAATATTAATTGTTAAAAATTTCATATTGAATCTCTCAGGTGGAAGAACAAAGCAACCGAAATACTGCAACCACCACAAAATCACAACAAATAGAATACATCAAAGGGGGCAGAAAGTGGTGAAGAATGAACTAAGGTGTGCTACTAACCATGCAAATATTTCAAATATCTAACACAAATTTTTTGCCTTCATTCTGTGTTTAAGGGGCCTTTGCTGATTTCTGAAATATTTTAAGATCAATTATTAATTTGAAATTAAAATCAGGAACCAATCAGTGCAGTACGTTTTCTAGCTTGATCATTAATTCAGACATAAATTCATAAAACAAAAATTCAACATGTTTGGGAGACAATATTAGTAATGCTTTTCCAAGATATCTAAAACAAAATGGTGATGTAGCAGATTTGTAAAAAAGAGAAAGAAAAAAAGAAAAGTTTTCAGTGTAAAGCTAAAAAGGTATCAATTTAATAATTGCTCAAGTCTGAAACTTCCATGTGGAGTCTTGGTACTATTTTTTACATTAAAGGGACTGTATGTTTCAAGTAGCTGTAAAGCACAGGTAAATAGTACTGAGTAAATCTAGCTTTGATTCCCTGAGGCAAATTGGAGTATCTTACCAGTTTTGTCCCAGGCTGGCCAAATTTTTCACATATTTCATTTATAAATGCTATAACGCCTACCCTCTTCCCTCCCCAGAGCCAGAGCTGACAGACTCTCCAGAGCAGATGGAAGGAGGGTGGCAGACAGAAGCTCAAGACTCACCGCCAGAAGATGGCTGAGGGAAACACACACGACTTGCAGCATTCAGGAAGCAAGGAGCAACATTTTGCCATTTCCCACATCCCACAATGGCTCAACAACCAGGCCACAATGTAATAGGACCAAGAGCACTGTCAGCCAGTATCTCTAGAGATCATCACTAACTAAAACGATCTTCCCTCTTGCTAGAGTAACCTTCCAGCAGCTTCCCTAGCAGCAGAAAGCAGAGTGGATCTGTGACCCTTCTTCTAGTCCAATCTTCTACTCAGGTATTTTGCAGTTGTACCTCCACACTTTCAGCCTCTCTGGTACAGACCACACTGGCTTAATTAATGCCTGCCTGTGCCTCTCAGTCACGAGACTCCGTATTAGAGGAACACGAGGTAAAGAGAGGCAGTTTCTTAGCTCAAGACTCATTTCTTCTCAAAGGAAAGGAGGGAGCAGGCAGTCAAGAAGCTGATGCAAGGCACTCGCAACTGAACTAAAAGACAGCTTCCAAGCCTTGAAGCAGCTCACCTGCACCAGAAAGGCTGTCAGTAAACGGAGCACATGGTAGTTTTCTTCTGGCAGATTCTGGAGTGTTTTACGAACGACATCCACACGATTCACTTCTTCCACACCTAAAAAGCAAAAGAGATGGGGCAGGTAAGTCTATAAGAAATTCTCATCTCTCCAGGTAAAAGATGAATACCTCAGCACACACCCCAATGAAAGCCCAGTATGCAATCATAGGATATCCCATGCAGAACTGTCCCTTCCACAGCCAAGGGTGGTTTGGAAGAGATCTTTGCCCTTGGCCATTGCAACATTCAGGGAGGAGCATACTCTTGTTACAACTCACTCTGAAAGCTGACAACATGACTGTAGAGGCCAAAAGTGAGGAGGGGCTCAGGCAGCTCTCTCAAGAAGGTCTTGAGAATTACAGCAGGGAGGTGGACATCTTCGTACTGCTGGAAATCTACCGGCATACCTGAGGAAGTAACACAGACACTCAACACTCACTGGCCAAAGTAGGATCTCCTCCAGACACAAAATGTGATGTGATGGTCAGAGCCCAGAACTGGGGAAGCCATCGAGAGGATACTGAAATACTGCATCTTCTAACAAAGTGGAAAACGGTGTCCCAAAAGCATATGCTGCTGTTGAACCCAGCAGTAAATCTTCAGAAAATACAAAAGAGATGACCGGGTTTCTTCCCAGTCATCTTCAATCCCTCTGGCATAACCAGACAAACACAGCATATCCTATCCTGAGAAACAGGGAAATATTTAGACAGGAAAAGGGTGGCGTAGGAAATGTGAGTGCGAAGGATTATGCTTTCCACAAATCAGAAGTACTGAGCAGTGTCAGATGCTTCTCCCTTGCAACTTTGGTCATATCCTGGTGGGGATTCACCAAGAGGCCTATGAGAGAAGTTGAGGAGCCCTGCTGGCCTGGCTCCAACACAGTTCTAGCAGGACAGCAGGAGTCAGAGAATGAGAGGGGCTCTACTGAGTTGGGGCACTCACCCATGTTGTATTTTTGCTGGACCTCCTTGACAACCTGTGTATTTGCTGATCTCCGGAAAATCCCTTCTGTTGCAAGAGCTGTGAAGTGAGAGCAGATAGAGAAGGAGTATCGGTTATGTGGAAGTCTCTAGGAATGCTAGTATTAACAATCATAAATCCATGCTGTGGGGTGTTCAGACAGTTGTCACCAAATCCCTTTTTTTACAGAACTGCAATTCTTCCTGCCTCCAGCAGCAGGCAAAGGATACAAGCAGCATTTACTACCCTCACACAAGTGAAAGTATGGACAACTGAAAGAAAAATGCCTCCCAGCCATGAAACTGCACAATCTCTTCAAGGCTAACTCACGTGGGTCAGGCCTTTACACCTTATTGCTGCTCTGCTGTGTCTGAACACACTGTAGATTGGAACTGCGTGGAGGAGAGGCCAACAGCATGAAATTAAGAAGGGCTGCAGCTTCCCCCAAACACTTACCATGCTCCTGCAAATGAGCAATGGTCTCTCTGACCACCAGAGGAACAGGAGACTGATCAGGGCTCTTCTCCCGTAGACTGTGGGAAGAAATGAAAGGTTACAAATTACTGAACCTCCCTGTCCTGCATGCAGCCCCTGAGACCTGAAGTTGCCTAAACATGTACTACCTTTGACTGGGACAACATAGTATCTTGCTATCCCTGTCTCCCTGATTCACCCGTTATTCCCATCATGAGAAGTCATTTACTGGAGCAAGTCTGGGCTCATTACCACACCACAGGAATATTTCTTTGTCCTCTATAAAAATGACCAGATGTAGACACCAGGACAACAGGGTTCCCAGAAGGTAAGGCTGCTAGTTACAAAGCAGGTGAAAATAGTTAAACTGCCTTGGTCTTTTCCCTTGTGAACAAGGGCAGAGAGAAGCTGACACATGACAGAATGATACATGGGATAAATTTACCTACTCCATTCCTGTAAAGGAAAATAAACCAACACAGTGGTTGTCAGGGAACACCTAGTGATTCTGTGACATTCACTGCCACCCTCTCACATTAGAAAGTCTATGCACCACTTTGTGTATGGAGCTGTTCACCCCTCTCAGCCCACTAAGAGGCTCAGGCACACAGCACCACAGGGGTTACATTTGGAAGTGTGGTGTTGAAGCTGAGGAATGTGTTCCCAGATTGCTTCAGAGGATCTGTCTGGCCGCACAATCCTGGCTCCTCCTCATTTTCCTGCTGCAAAATCGCAGTCGAAGTTAAAAATACCTTCAACACTTAGGCAGTATCACTATCCCCTGCCAGTGTCTGTGTTTGCCTGCGTCACTATGCAGGAATGGGGGCTGGAAATCAGTACGGGGTGAATACAAGTGATACGGAAAAAAACTAAAGAACAGATCTGCAGCACTACTCAATAAAAATAGCACAGCCCTAAAGACACCTCAGTCACCCTCTAACAGACTTCCTTTGTTTAGACAAAGCTTTTAGTGGCATAAAGCTGTCCTCATGGTCCTTATTTTGCTCCTCCCTTAATGAGCCCTAACGACAGAAACAATCTCATCCTAATCTAGATAGGATCTAGGTTCCAGCCAAGGAATGAAGAGGGTGGAACTGAACTGAGTCAGTCAGAATCTGGATGAAGATAGAGCTCCTCAGAAGGATAGTTTTGTATTAAGTCCAAACTGCAAGAAATTTTACAGCCATTTCTGCAGCTGTTCAGCTATAAATACAGTGACCTCAAAACATACAGCAACAAAATTCAGAGATACTCACTGTTGGAGCGAGACTCCAAACTGCTGGTTTGGCAGTGGCGGGCGTGGGGGCGTTGGCTTCTGGGGCACTTGTGAAGGTTTCTGGAGGGATCTGAGATATTCATCATATCTGTGGCAAAACACAGGCTAGTAAAAAGCCACTCCACCTCCCAGAAAGAGCACAAACCCAGCACTGCACGTGACCTACTGCTAACACATTGGTAACATCTCCAGCCTAGCGTGGTTGATGTCACCTATGCAAAAACAGGACAGGCAAGTCTGGAGCAACAAGAACAAATATATGACAGCCAGAAAAAAAGCAGGGGGAAAGAAGATATATATGGAATCAAGAGGTGGAGCAGCTGAAGACCACAGCATAAGTAGGAGGCCAGGGCAACACTGTGATAAGACAGCTGTACAGGTGAGTGAGGAACCAAGATTGTGATGACTTTGGGAAGCTTCAAAGAGGAGCTGAACCGTGCCAAATGAGCAGAGCAAGTGCCCTGACACAGCAGATACATGCCACAAGGTCCAGGTCAGTGTTAACTTCAGTAACTTGCAGAAAGCCCGTGGGGGTTGAGTGGGAGAGGCATGACGGGTGCTCCTGTGAAGAAGTATTTTTACTTCAAGGGCAGAATTGAACGCTGGGACCAAAGACACACAGGAAAAACAGTGGAGAGAAACAAAAGTCTTTATAGCAATTTGTACTGCTCTTTCTAAAATTACTGCTTGGGTGGAACAATCCCTTCCTCCCCTTGTCTTTAGTCCAGTAAAATCCCCTCTTAGAGCCCTAAACAAATGGAAGATAGGCAGCACTCTTACTTCAGCACTTGGCTTGGGATCCCCAGCTGTTCCAGCTTTACATACTCCTCCAGCTCACTAAGGAAGTTCACATAAAAAATCTTTCGTCCAAACTTAAAGCTGAAAAACAAGAGACAAGTAGGTATGTGAGGAATCAAGAAATCCAAGATCTGAAAAGCAGATTTCTTACAGGCAAGGAGAGCAGGCGTCTGAAAGAAGCACTGATGAGGCAAAGAGGTAGGCATGGCTGAGTAGCAGAGATGTTGCCCACACAGCTCTCCAACTCACGTATTTTACTTGGAGATGCCAAGACTTTCCAGGTCACGTTAGAAGCCCTGACAAAGGCAGCCTCCCTAAAGCCCTGGATTTCTCCTTCCTAAGCAGCAGCTGGAAATAACTACTTTTATTTTCCATTTTATTTTTTATTTTATGGAGTTAGGATTTCAGCATCAACACAATGAGTTAACAGAATTTGTACTGATGCTCTCACTTTTTATAATTAGCAGAATCTATAACACATTATTTCTAATTGGCTGGATAGAAAGGGAGCAGCACGAATCTGCAAACTGTATTTTGTATTTCTTGTGCCTGAATATTTTTGAGCTCAGAAACAAGAGGGGACAGCACGGGGCGTGAGGCTGCAGGGCAGGCTTGGTAGCCTGTGCATACCTTGTGCTCCCCCAGGAATGCTCCATTATTCCCCAGCAATGTGAGGATTTGGGTGAGCCTCCTGTAGTGCTTCCTACCTGATCAGAGGCTTGAAGAGAATCAGAAGGGTCTTGATGAACATGGTTGGGTGCACAATATACAAGGCTTTGATGTTCTTCTTGTACCTGCCAAGAGAAGCTAAGTGAGGATGAACTGTGCTTTAAAAAAGGGAACCAACCTTTTCACGAGATTAAGACATTCTAGGTGCTTAGTTTCTTTTGCATTCTGCCTCATCACCCCCCAGTCACCCGTGGCCTCTGTTCTTTCATGCCTCATAGCCATGTCAGGATGCCCAGCAGTCTAAGGGCACACTCTACATTATTCCAAGATTTGCCCAGGAGCAGTGACCAGCCTCACCAGGAAATAACAATTATACCACAGAGCTGACACACTTGCACTGGTTCCTGGTACGGCTGATTGCCTGTTGTCTTAGAAGATGCAAGGAGTTGTGCATCCCATAATTCAGCCTGCAACAGATGAAAACCCACCTCCACAAGCAGTAGAAATAGGCAGTAGTAAGTCATGATCACCATGCTACCTGAGAAAAAGGGGAAAGATCTTCTGTATTAGACTACAGAGCAGCATGCTGCAGCCTTGCCTGCTGTCCCCTACTCACTTGCGATCAAATTCCCTGTAGGCATCCCGCAGCCAGCTCAGGGATGGCTTGTTCTCACTAGTCAGGCCATGGTGTAGATACACCAGCGTGTAATCACTTTCCACGTACTGGTCCAGTGTGAACTTCAGGTACCTGAAAACAAGACAGCTCATGAACTCACTTCATTCTCTGCCATGCAGAGGCTCTTCTTCCCTTTAGTGTGCCATAACAGAGGATTGTATACTCAACAATGGAGGTAAGCACTTTGAAAGGACATATCCAGATAAAGACGATACTCCGCACAGATCTGGCCTCAGGAATCCAATACCTGGAAATTATATTAACAGCAGCCTCTGAAGACACTACTCACCCCAGCAGTTTCACATGGTCAAGCTGATGACTTGGGGGCATGCGGCAGGCACTGAACAAAATGACTTTCCTTCCATATTTGTCATCACCTGCAGATTAAATGTCAGAGATTACAAGAGTTCCAGAACTACGCTGTGGTTTTGACAGCAAAGGGGAAATGGAACATGGGAAACCACCATAACAAGGCAGAAGTCCAGAATGCCAAAGCTGACAGCAAAGATGAACCTGATTTTTAGCAGAATTCTCATGGGCCTGGAATGAAAGTAGAGACCTGAACACCAAGGGCCTGGCATGTTGGCAACGTGAATAGAGAACAGAGTCCATGCTTCTGCCCTGAAAGAAGAGGAAGAACTGGAAGCCAGGGTGCTTCAGGGCATATATAAATGGAGGCCTGAAGTATTCAGAGCATTAATCCTGCAACACTGCCCCTGGGGGCACTGTTCCTGTTACATGCATGCATAAGGAGGCACAGGAAAACTGCCCCTCACAGAGGCAATAACCACTCCAACTCTTCTGCACGCAGTCCCAGAATAACTGTTCATGGTCCGGTGTGTGTGTTTCTTGCTTCACTTAAAGCTTCATTCTGCATGCAGAACAAAGCCACTCCATACTCTGGAAACCAAGAAATTCCCAGAAACAGGCAGTCCCAGCCACGTCCCAGAAAAAAGCGAGCATCATCACAAGCCTCTTCTACAGATGGATCAGGTTAGGGTTGCTGGATTCTCTGGGCAGAGAGAGGTATGTGCTGCAGAACAAGCTATTGTTCGCTGCTCCCTAGATTTTTCCGTTCACAATGGTATTTTCCCAATCTGAGCTGGAAAGAGCTGCAAAGTGTGGTATAACCGAGCATTCTATGTCAAAAACCCAGCAGAAAACACTAGAGTCAAAAAACCCACACAGCAACCTCATCTTAGCAGGGACATTCCTAGCCACCTCTGGAGGCCTTTGCTCCAAATACATCTTCATACATCAGCATACTTCTACCAGTAGAGCTCTCCATCTTCGTGAATAAAACCAAGCAGGTGGGCATAGACAAGCTTAGCAGATATGCTAGGGGAACTGAGAGATTTAGATAATTAAGAACCAGATCCGGATATACAGTCTCATAGAAAGTCTGGTTCTCTCCTAAATGGGCACACCATCCAATTAGCTCCCATAGAGATGGCCTGCCTTTGTAGCACCAGTGAAGGTGACATTGTTCCTTTAGTGTGAAGAGTTCAAGTCTTCCCATCTTTCTGGATACTCACCTGGCTCTGAGAGCTATGTTTTATTGTCAATCAGAAGGAGCACAGAGCAGTGAAAGGGGTTACTGAGGTTATGTTCAAGAACACCCTCCTCCCTTTCCCATGGCACAACCAATCCATTCAAACCACAACACAGAAAAGCAGCAAGGATCTCTACTTATGCAGGACAACCCTGCAGTACACCATTCCTCTTGAAAGACATCCTTTTCCCCATGCTGGCTTTACGGCATTCAGAGCATGCAGCTGTTTTTTTACCCTTGCATGTGCTCCAGCACCCAACTATTGTCCAGCTAGACTTGCCATGCAGCAACTGAGATACCACATTAACCTCAGAACAAACCTGAATCTTCCAGGAATACTGGCTGTTAGTCAGAGATGACCACTTGCTGCTTCAAGCAGCAGCCAGAGAATTCACATACACAGGCCACGACACTAAGCCATTAACCCTGTCTTTTACCTCCATCCTGGCCAGAAGAACAGATTCTCTCTCTTCTTGTTCACCTCCATTTTTCAAGTTTCATTTTCAAGTCACTCACCAGACAACACAAGACAATTTATTGATGCACATAAGCCAGAGCCTCTACAAAGGTTAGGGACACCTGAGGCAGCACCAGGTACAGACCGGGAAAGGGCTGGTGTAGGCCATCACACTGACATACACATGCGCAGGTAAGGGGCAGTTAGGGAGGACACATGACCCAGAAAGCAGGACTAGGAGAGAGTGATGCAAGGATCATCTGGTACCACCAGATACAGCCAAAGCCAGGCCACAAGACCAACATCACATTGCATATCCCACGGTAGCCCACTCTCTGCCTAGCCCAGAGTTTATTGGTATCTTGCTATGAGCTTTAGGGCTGGATCAAATGCACATAAGCTCTCTAAAATACAAAGATGAAGGCTAAGAAGTCCCGGAAGGGAGGATACCACACATTTTGACTCTCCTGCTCATATAGCTTTGTCTAGAAGACAACGGATCCTGCCCATACAGAGCACCAAGAAGATGGTAGCATCTGAGAACCTGATGAGTTTTGTAGCAATGAAAGAAAATTGGTGATAGATCTGTGCAGATTGTAGCTCTGTGCTAAAGTCAGAACAGGTGCTATCTTTAGTTAACTGAGGCTCATGTTGAAGGGGATGGTTTTAGGACCTGAAAAGAAGACTGTAGGCTTGATCAAGGAAGGCCTTGGTTGTGAAGAACTGCAGCACAGCATCATCTTCATGTGACGCTGCAGGTGGCCATACAGTTCAGCCTCCTGGGTGCTGACTTCCAGCCTGGATAAATCACAAGTTGGGAACCAAACAGCTTAAGCATCTTCCTCTAGAATGACATGAACGCTTACAGCAGGGCCTATGCAAAGTCTAGAATCTCACTGTTTTAACAGCCTTGGTGAAAAGGTCTGGGATTGATAACAAAAGAAAAGAAAAAGGCAATCTAGAGAGATGGCATGTTTCTCCTGGATAATTTCCAGGGCCAAGTACACTAAGAGATTATCTACAGCTATTTGGAACACCGAAAAAGGAGTGACCCTTTTTGCCTTCCAAATCTAAATGAATTTTTGCATGAGCACTCCATACCCATCACTGAGTTCTGGGTTTCACTCCAGTTTCATCACACTGAGCTCAGTTTGTCAACGTAGAAACACTAAGAACAACTGAATGACAATCCTGTTTTCTCCTGACATAAATCAGATCAGTCGGACTTCTTCAGATATATCCAAATTCAGCTCCTGAGCATTGAAGATCAACAATCAGTTGTTGCAATTTATAAGCAAGAATGTAAAGCCCATTCCATGCATTCTTGATTGCCAGAAGAAACTGCCTCCAGGTGGCCCCTGCGTCAGGCTGAACAAATCCTAACTTCATCTGATCTTTCCCAGATGCTCCATTCCTTACATTATTTGCTCGCTCGTTTGCAATATTAATCTTACGAATCTACTTTTTTTACTCCTTCTTTGCAATTGCAAGTAGCTAAGCTTTCTATTGTGCACAACTGTAGACCATGAAGTAATTACTCAGCTTCTCAGGAATAGTTAACTAACCGAAAAAGAAGCAGTTATACACATTGGTACTCACAGAGCCAAACCATGAGAGCAGGACCAAGCTTCTAGAAGGAATGAAGTTGAAGTACCAAAATGAACGTTTCAGATGGCAAGCTGCATCAATGTAAACATATTAGGAGAAATTCATATTAAGGTAGCAGCATTGTCCTGAGACTGAATTCTGTATTAAACATATCTGTACAGCCAATATGGAAAATATACACTTGACTTGCAAATCTTGCTCTGTACTTCCAAGTGCTTCTCATGAAAATTCCCAGTCAGCCTTTCTGCCACAATCTGATGTTATCATCTTACTCAGCCAGCAAGAAAACTGCAGTCTGGGGACCCAGTTCATTCACCAGGTACTCTCAGCCAAGGATCCACTTTGATGGAAGATTTAAATGAGAATAAATTGGTACTTTGATACTGAGAGAATGCAGACAGACCAAACCTGACACCAAAGATAGTGTTATAGGAAAACCAACAAAGTTGGCAGTTCAGAAATGAGGAAGGGACATCACTGCAGAAATCTGGAATGCTATTCCAAGTTACACAAAGCTTAGGATGTTTATCAGAGCCACTGTCAGTTTAAAAACAAAACAAAACACAACACCTTCTTTAACATAATTCCAGGTTCCTGCTGAACACAGCTGAGCAGTGTTTAAGTATCATTGGTAGATTTTTGTTATCTGTTGAATTCCAAAGTGGATTTAGCCTCTCAAGAAAAGAAAGTAAGAGGCCCAAAGTGGCAGTATTTTAATACATAACATCTTCCACCTAGACATTCCCAATATTCAAACACTGCCAGGATTACAAAGCCTTAACAAGTGACTAAAGCCTCAACTGATACAAAACAAAATAAAAAAAACCCTAGAGAGAATGCAGAGGTTGTCTCCATCAGAACACAGCAAACAGGGGAGATGCATCCATATAACGAGGTGATGAGGATAAGCATTTCCATAGACTATGCAAAGGTCCTGGCCTGCTGTTCAGAAACAGCAGGAAGAATTTCACACCAGAAGAGAATTTCATTGCACTGAGAAGTGTGAAAGCACTGGCAGTCAAGTTCTTAAGGCTTGGGATTGAAGTCCAGAATATGAACAAATGCTCAGCAAGCACAGAGTAGTCCAGCACAGCTTCAGGCTAGAATGAGGCACAAGCTACCAAAACACATCATCTCTGCAGCCATATGTAGAAGAAATTGCTAACAGTAGCTTTCATCTGGAGAATCTAATTGTAGCAGCAGCTGCATAATAGGTGAATGCAGCAGCAGGTCCTATAAAGGGAGAGAAAGCAATCCTAGGGTGAACTTCTAGAGCACACATGACAACAGGGTAAGTGTTCAAACTGAGCCGCTCCAGCAGGCCACCACCAGAAGAGGAACAGAATTTACACTGAGACCCGAGAGCCCCAAAGCACCACAGGGAAAGCCTGCAGGCCAAATTCAGCTCAGATGATTCCGCTGTGCCTGAGGCAGAGGTGCAGTCCTCAGACAACAATTTGGTGCAGCCTTTGGACTCCTGAAAAGTTGCCAGCACGGCCCGAGGCTGAGCAAAGTTTGGGCTCCCTTGAGATAACCCAGCTACAGGCCACAGTCATGCTAAAGGAATACCATGATCTACAGTATCACAAAAAATCTACCTACCTGGTTGGGCCCCATCAAGTGCACCCTGGTCTGGAGGAACAGAAACAAAGTTATAGCAAGCCAAGTTTTGCACTCTTCCCCAGAAAGTAATCTTGAGTACGAAGTCTCAGTGTCTAGTGAGATTGCCGCTGGGATGCATTCACTTGCTGTCTCGCAGCAGTTAAACCCCTTCCACTTTATCTTTCCCACAAGCTCCTCTCCAGAGCAACAGTATCTACCAAGCAGAGGTGGTTACTGTCACCCATGACAGCTGGGTCTCTTTCTTCAAATTGCAACAAATTCAGTATAACCATAGTCCAGTTTCTGGCCCTTGTAAGTTACAGATACACTTCCTTCACTAACAAAATGGCAACTGCTGTACTGCTACTTTTAAAAGGGCTTAATGCAACTAATTCTGACAGTCAAGGTCTTTCGAAGAACCACAGAAGTGCACAGTGGATGACATCATACTGTATAAATAACATGCTCAACAGCCTGTTTTGAAAGAAGCCAAAACTCACTAATAAGAATATAAGGACAGTTTAGATCTCCGACACAGCTCTAAAAACAAATATTTTTATTAGATTCTGAATAAAAAAAATAAATAAAGTGCCAATTAGAGGTGAAAAAAAGGTTTCTCTGGGCATAGCCTGGGAGAAGGCTATGAAAGTGTTTATTACCATCCTGGGACCCTTTCCATCATCAGCTGTGTATACTCAACAGACCCAAATGGACCTATTGAAACAGAAGGCTGAGCTAAGCAGAGCTCTAGGGAGAAACTCTCTGTTTCATTGATCTCCCTTAGAAACTTAAGACTCTCTTCGAAACTCTTTGCTCCCATAATCTCACATCTCAAAACATGGGGCAGAAGCTGGGCTTTCTTTGGATGGGCCCAATTCTACAGAAGCAACACATCATTCTGCATCATAAAGACACTTTAAAAAGTTACAGCCAGAAGCTACATCCAAATACAGCAGAACTGCAAGTGTCCTGTGCTAATGGAGCCAATGAGAATACACCATACTGGAAGGGAAAAGGATCCTTGTTAGTAGAGTCCTTTGCTGAGTACACTGGCCGCCAAAAACACACTGCAACAAACTTCCCACATCAGCTTTGTCAGCAACTTCTGCCTTTGCATGCTTAGTGCAACAGTAGCTACTATGCCCCAAGTTTAGATTTTCACTCCCCAGGTCAGCAACTGCAAATCAGCACTAGTTACAACTTTGGTACCTGCAGCCAACAGCCAGCTACAATGCTCTTAGGTAGGTTTGCTATCACCCACCAAGAAAGACATTCTCTTCAGCCTCGTAACATTCAAGAAGGTACAATCCCTGCACTCCATTGCGGTTTCCCAGCTCAATAGCAGGTCTTACTACACACTAGCATCAAGCCTTCTCTGCAAATACAGCCCTATGGACTGCCAATTTAATGGTGTGAGGAAGCAGATTTCCCACAAGCCTAGCAAATACGTGCTCTGAGCTTCTCTAAGGCCTTGAGATCACTGGGTAGAGACTATGCAGCTGACAGCAATGGCCACTCTCCTGACAACTGCTTCATCACCTCCAGCTTCAGAGCAGCAGCAAATTCATCTGCCAACTCCACGTTAAACTCCAGTCTTCCTATTGCAAAAGGAAGAAAAACAGTTTTTGTGGAAAAATGTGAATCTGATGCACCTCATACAGGTTTGCCCATTGGCTACAAAGGTGGCAGACCAGTACTTCTGACAGAAGAAGTACTTTGGGCAGAAGAACAAGGAAGGAACGTGTTACAAGAGAACAATCAAGAGTCCTGCTCTTCCCACACATCCCAGATTTCCAGTAGGAACGCCTTCAGACTGTTCTGAACTATCTGCCATATTCCTGCAATTCAGCCTCTGCTGAAATTCAAGGCCAAAATTACACGCTAGTTTGCCTCAGTCCTAAGCAGATGGAAACAGAACCTCTGCCACAGAAGAATTTGCATTAGGAAACAAAAACTCTTAACAGAAGTTTGGGATAACTCATCAACAGCCTTCAACCAGAAGCCTGTGCTTCCTCCAAACGTTACGTGATGTAAGGAAAAAAATGCACTTTGCAGAAGTGGTTTGTGCAGTGAAACTGAGCCGCCGCCGCTCCAACTTTTAGCCACATGCAAAGACAAATTTATCCGCTTACAAAAAGGGGAACTCAAAGTCAACAAGAGCACAGTCACATGCAGTCCTCTCCAGGGCCTCCCTAAGATGCTCCAGAAACAGATACCTGAAGGCTGAAGTTTGAAAGGACAGGCAAAGAGTATCAACTCTTTCCTTCAGAAAAGCACTGTATCTCAGAACCAACAGAAGCTTTCCTAAAACTAAAATACTCATAGATTCATAACTGTGCCATTGTAATCCCTTGGAACCATGGTCTGGAATCCTTTTGCTCTGCCTTCCTGTGACACACCACCGCTAGGGATAGCAATACCACACCAGCTCCTTCTGAGGCACCAGACAGCCTTTTCCAAGGAAGATCCCAGCCTCCAAGGAGAGACAGCAGCACAGGGCACAAAGGGAGCTTCCATGGAACTGCTGCACTATTTTGAAGTGGGAAAAAAACACATCACATTTTTCTGGCGAACTCTGCAGAATGTTCTTGAATCATTTTCTTCCCCTTAAGGCCAGATAGTTATGGTATTCAAAACGCCGCATGACTTGAACTGAGTCATAAATTAAAGTCAACTAGAAAACGAGTGGGTTTGAAAGTTTTAATTGTTTATGAACATTGTGCATCATCCTGCAATAAGCAATTACTGCTCTGACCACACAGGATAACCCTGGGATCTCAGCCTGAGGATGGGAAGCAGCCTTCTGTTTCTGTCTCAAAATAGCATCAGCACCCAGAATACATTTCAGGGAAAGCACAAACAGAATTAGCCATATGCTTTCTGCTCTACAGTGTAAAACAGGGAAGGGCACAGAAGAGAAAGCTAATAAAACAGCAGAATGGATAAAACTACCCTTCATCTGCTGCTGTTTGCCAATATTTACAAGAGAGCCGGGGTGGAGCCACTTTGTTTCAGGCTTAGTGTGGCAAACATTCACTGCAGCTAAAAGTGCTGACAAGCACAACTTGTCAGTACAGCCAGATCCAAACAGTTCCATTTCAGTCCTCCAGTGAGATTTCTGACTCCTTAGGCTACTTCTGAATGGATTTTTCCAGATTGTCCCAGACTGCTCACTTCCAGTGACAGCCCAAAGAACATTACACTGACTCTCTAAACAGTTTATGTTATTAATTATTGACCACAAAAACTGAGCAAACTGCTTCACCTCAGAGCCCAGATTACAATTCCAGACCCTTTGATCCACTTTATGGTTCCCACTTCCAGCAGATGAGACAGCAGTGAGTCTCACAAACCAGATGCCAACAAATCCCCTACCCAGCGCTGTGTTTCTTTACTCAAGTAAGGCACTGCACCACATTTATGGGGGGAAACCATCATACATTTTCAGCTAAACCAGCTCTGGTGAAAAGTGGCTCCTAACAGCCAACAGCAGATGGCTCTTTGAGATGCTTCTGTGCTATACAGAGACACAAGGCCAGAGAACTCACTAGAAAGACAAATTCAAACCGTGGTGGAGAAGAAAGCTCCTTCAGAATGCAAGCACATCTCCCAGACAGCCATCTTAGCTCCCTGAATCCCTTCCAGGAAGTGAGGAAATTCTTCACATGCTGCACTAGACATCTGTGACAAATGGCTGCTTTCCAGCAGCCACTGAGATGCATCTCCCTTGAGGTGATACTCCATTCAGAGAGCTTGTAAAACAACCATTGTGCCCTTACCTTAGAACAGAAATCCCACAGAAAGACTGGTGCTTATATCAGGAGGCAGCTCTCAAAGTGTATCCTTCTCTGAGCTGATGACATTCCAGTCTTATCAGTGTCTGTGATCTAAGCACTCTGCTAAGCTCCTGGGTTTTGTCTGGGGTGAACAACAGTATTATTTAACTCACTAGCTCCCAGAGTTTAGAAACAACAGTTTCCTCTACTATGTTCCAGCTATTACCAATGAAATGGCAGGAGTCCACACATCTGTTCCCTCCCAATTTCAGCAGCACGAAGACTAGTGCAGACTCATTAACTCCCGTCCTGAAACACCAACCCATGGAAAGGGTTACTAACATATCTGTAAATCAAAGCACTTGTAGAAAAACTGGAAGACACAATGGCTCAGAGGCTAAATGCCTGTCATCCAGCAACCAAAGACACAGAGGGAGACAAAGAAGAGTGAGGTTTTAAGATTGCCACTATCCTTTGTAACATGAGAGGACAATAGAAATCTCATTCTAATGACAGCCCAAGAAAGACTGATGTCAGGACAACCCATGTCAAGGTAAACTGCCCACAAACATTTCCCCTCTCATCAAGCCCTTCTGCAGAACAACCCTTGATCAGGAGGGACTTCAGTTTGCTTCTCTACAAATTCATATTTGGGGCAAGAACCAAGGTACAGAGAAATGGCAAGAGGAAGGGGACAAGGTGGCCGCAGTTGGTCAAGTAGGAAGTGTGTTAAGTCCCAACAGGTTGAAGAGGCTTTTTTTCTTAAATGGGGAATGCAAGACAAACTAGAATGACCCTTCCCTCCGACTTACCATAGCAAACTGAAAACTATCCCCAGCTGTCTTTCTCATGGAGGTCCCAGTAGGAAATTACCGAGGGTTAGTGCAATTAAAGTAATACTGGCAAGACAGCCATACAGAAGAAATCAGAATGCTTTTGACTTTGAGCGATCACCTCCTTACTTGCAGTGGGCTGCATCTTGTGCTCAGGGCCACACCTAAAACAATTCAGCAAAAGCAACCAAGTCCTACTAATAGTTTAATCAAGACAACAAGACTCAAGAAAGAATGCAAGTTTAACCAAGGTCGATGGAAAATCAAAACTTATTGCAAACAGTCAAGAAGTTTGATGCTCCTTTTCTTTATGATGCCAGCTGTCATTGCCACATGGGTGTGGCAGATGCTCCCACCACTATATTAGAAAAGAGTCTTCCTCAGCCCAGCTGCAAAGATATCAAAGGAGAAAACAGAGAGAAAAGGCCATTACCTGCTACCTCCACAATGTGATGCCTGGCGATATCATAGTAGGGATCGTCCCATCGCAGGTGAGTGACAGGCTCAGGGGAGCCTTTGGAGTCCTCTGCACAAAACATATGGAATAACCACTTAGAAGAATGGATCCGGATGTCTGTTCTATGTGTCCTTGAGCTAGTTTCCTTGACCTCCTTAGGCAACAGTTCACAGCACAGTAATTGACTGGATTCATACAGGCTTTTAAAGCCCAGTGCTCCAGACCTATCTCCCACATGGAAGTTCAAGACCCTTCCACCCAGGCAGATCAAACTATCCTGCAAGAGACCATAAGAGAGGACACTGCAGGGCTTACAGTGTATCCATGCTGTCACCACCAAAGTACAGTCAGTGCTGTAACTGAGAACAGCATATTTACATCACTTGGCCTTGAACTTATAGTGCTGTTCAATGGAAGAGCTAATTCACTTGGGTGTGATGCAACAGAAATACATCTATAAAGCTTTCAGGTGGAGCTGGGACTCTCTACATATGTAGATACGACCACAATGTTGCAGGAGAAACAACTCTTTTTTGGCTTAAACCCAGACCCCAAACAAGAAGCATACTGACCTGATTTGGGAAAAGCAGGGTCTTCATCTGCTGGCCAGTTCTTATCATCTATGGAGGCCAGTTTGAGCTGGCTGAGGGACTGGTTGGTATCATCCAAGTTCAGGTCATCCTGAAGCTCTGAGAGTGGGTCTGCAGCCATGGTCTCCAAATATTGCAGTTTATTTTGCAGCGTCTACAACAAGGACTGCAGAGATCGCTAGATGAGACACAGAGATCACAGGTTTCCATCCCCCAAAAGCTCTCCTCACTGGTTTTCCCCAAAGCCTGCTTTATCTTTACCTATCCAGAGAACATACTTCCCCTTCCCCCCTTCCTCCTCCAAGCCAGGAGTGCTAACATATGTCAGATTCTTTTGTGTCAGTTGCTATCAAAAGCACATCAGGAGCCTACACTACACCAACCCTCTCAGTGAGGCTGTTCGACCACAGCTGTGTCCAAATTAGTTTCTCTTCTGAAACCAGAGCAGCAGCAAGATGTTGAGGAAGGCAACAGGCTACGCCAGCCCCTGCCCAGTACACTCACTGCAACTAAGAGCTCCCCTCCCTCTGATGGGCTGGCACAAAGCCCAGCTGTTTCCATAGTTGGCCCAGTGTTGGAATTTTTCCCAGGAATCACCCCCCCTTCTCCCCATAAGGGAGCTCTCAGCAACACCAAAGCGGGTGCTTCAGCGTGCTGGGATCTGCACACAGAAGCAAACAGCTCAGAGCTTCTTAAAGCAGGATTCTGTAGGCTAGTAAGACAGAGAGAACAATACACATAACACCCTAATCTCCTTTCAGCATCACCCAGCAAATACTTCTGCTGAACAATAGCAAAAGTACAGGAATCACTGCTTCAATTTAAAGCCCTATTGCTAGAATGAGCATTTTTCACCAAACATGCATATTACTAAGGATAACAAGGAATTAAATGGGTCCAAGAAACAAACAAACTGTGTTTGCTTTTGCAAATATTTCTTGCCCTCATTTGGAGCAGCAGATGTGTCAAACCCAGAAGTGAGCTAGCACAAAACAGGGCACCTCTTAAGGGCACTGATCCTCGAGGAAGACCCCCAGGAAACAAGTGTCACCCACTAATGTCAGTCTGCTGGAAACAAGCAAGGAAACTCAGGATAGGACAGATATGCCAACCTGAACTGCTCAAACAGACCTAAGTCAGCATCACCACATGAACAGTAATTCAACGGCCAACAGGCAGCAAGCCAAGAGGAACTGTAGGAAAACAGAATGACACCTTGCATCAGCAAGATTCCCTGCAACACTGCTGCTCTGACAGGCTTGTGCTTGTTTTGCCTTACGAGGGGAGCAAAGAGCTCAAAGATGATCTGAGGAGGCATGCTGCCTTTGCGTGGAAAGAAGATATTCACAGTAAAGCTATTTCCTTTAGCAGAATGGAGGGGGCAACAATATATTGCATCTTACATCCATAGAGCTTCACTATGTGTATCTATCCAGAGAAAGTGATCAAGCCCTGAGGACAAGACCTGTAAGAGACTGAGCATTGGAAGGTGTCACAGCCATGTTCAGGGCAATACTTGAGAACAAGAGTGGTGTAGAGACAAAAGGAAATGGAACAGTCACCATTTGTCCCCTCCCCCTAGATTACTCCAAAAGCTTACCTCCTGTCCTCCCTTATCTCTTACTCACCAGTTTACAACCAGTTTTCACTTCTCTCAGGCTCCCAGAGGGCAAAGGGCCTTGCTAAGCAAATGAAATTAGATTCCCAAAATATGAAAGAGCAAGATGTATCTGGGCAACAGATGGTCAAGGCTGTATGGCAAACACACAGGGTCTGACTGCTGCAGCCAAGCAGAGGCCCAAGCAAAGTCATTCCCTGCCCTCCTGCAAGGAGCAAGAGCTGCCTGACCAATCTGCTCTAAGAGGAGCAGGGAGCAAGAAATCAGGTTCTTCTGAACCATGAGCTCATGCCGGAACCACGCAGCAACAGGGCCAAATGACAAGCAACTCCCCACCCCTAGCAACTGCTCTGATTTCTATGGTAACGCTAGGCAATGACTCAGTGAGCTGAAAGCATTCCTGCTGCAGCTCAGCAGCCCCATTGCCCAGCCCTGTGCTGGGCACACCAAGCGTCCACAGCCCCCAAGCACTCCTCTCCTCACTCCAATGTGCAGAGGCCCTACCTACCTTCAGCTGCTGCCATCCCCTGACCCAGGGAGATGCCTTCTATGCCAAGCTCTCGAGGATGCCCCATACAACAGTGTCCCCTAAGCAGTCTTGATGCACCGAAGGACCAAATCCAAACCTTCCTGCAGAACAGTGGTAGTACTGCCACAGGGCCAGCAAGGTGTCACCAAGTTTCCCTATTTCTCACTACAGGGACCACAACTTGGCTTCAGAGACAACTGACGGCACATCACCAGGGCCACAAGTGCTGGTTATTTGACAGCACTGGGGGACTTCCCTTTGGCACGATCCTAGAAATAATCCCAGTGTGGCACCATGAGGAAGATGGAGGTCACCAGTAGGATGTCCACAGTTCCACACTGGGCAGACACCAGCAGGTACACTCCTGCCTTCCCCCTTGGAAGGCAGAGCAGGCTTCCCAAGTATCTCCTTGCACTGTTCACTAGCAGGCAGGCAGCTCCGTTCCTCGGCTCTAGGTTAGTGCCTCATTAAATGTTAATGGCAGGAGAACCCAGAGAAGACCTCTTAGATTTCAGGTTCTGCCTGCAAAGCAGACCGTAGGTCCCAGAGAGCTTCAGAGGGCTTTCTGCAGAATTTCCCCTCCCCTTTCCTACTGGTGCAAAAGACAGAAGCACGAAGTCTCTCACATCAGAGCAAATCAGAGAAACATAACGTCCAGAAACTGGTGGGCACTGAGAAAGAGACCTGGAGGTGAGAGCTGGGTGGTAAGAAACTAAACGTGGAACTGACACTAGGACAGCCCTTATGCTAAGATCCTCACAAGACTACATGCTTTATTTTCTGACAGAGTGGCTGCACGAGATTTTTTCTGTCCATTCAGAACAAGCTGTAAGCAGGACCTACCACTGACTGGGACGTCCAGCCTGCATCAATATAAGGGCAAAACAGGCATCGGAGAACAGCACTTCACCAGGCGTAACACAATCTAAGAGCGTCACATTCAGTAGATACACAGCATGACAAGATGCAAACCATACACCTTGCACAGCCAATCAAAATGTAAGGACAATTATGTTCCCAGATTTAAAAAGTTAAAAGCCTACTTACTCATTTCAAAACAAAAGAATCGCACCTGGCATCAGAAGCGTTTCTCTAAAGAGCCAACCACTTCCATTTGTCCCGAGTGTTTTCTGCTCTCTCTGGGCTGCTCTCAGCACTCGCTAAGCCACGTGCTTTGCTCTCCAGCCAAATAAGATTTCTTTGCTAGCAGAGATGTGGTGCAGAACAGCACGTTCTGCAGGACGGAAACCTCAGCCCTCTACAATACAATTTTCACACATATTCTGAGCAGGACACTCCTTATACAAGACCCTGCCAGAATTCAGTCACTCCAAAGCTTCAGTAGCTGCTGCTCATGTACTTCTGTTGCTGCAATTCCAGGGCCATCACCCCACCAGCACATATTTTCAAGCCGTATCTACTCTGCAGTTTCCTTTTCCTGTTTTCTTTCCGGATGCACCATTAATTCCGAAGTACACCTGCACACCAAATCTGCCCGTGCAGGTACCAGCACGGCCCAGAGCTCCTGTTTCACTTCCATTGCAGAAACTTCTGTTTTTCCTCACACCCCAACCAAATTCCTGCACCGTGCTACAGTCTCCACAGCAAGCACAGTTCGGTAACGCACACCAGAAATGAAAACATCAGGAGTAAGAACTCTTACTAGGCACAGCCCCACGGGAGGACTCCTCTCCCCGCTGCAGAACCACCGGGCAGAAGTTACTCAGCAGCAGACCTCAGGAGTTCCCGGGCTCCGCACGACACAGCCCCGGGACCGATTCTCCCCGGGCACACGGCCACGCAAGGAGCCCGGCTCAGGCGCCCAAGCGGGGCCGCTTCCCGCCCGGCTGTGCCGCGGCCCTCTGGCACCTCCCCCCTCCCCAGCGGCCCGGCCCGGCCCCGCCGCCTCCCCGCACGGGACGGG
>JANHGO010005617.1:0-22746 GCA_024606505.1 Aquila spilogaster
CCCCAATTCTGGTCTTCTTTATGTCAGAATAGACAAACTTTTTTTTAAAAAGCATATCTAGAAGACTGTAATAACGCATTTTAGGATATGATAAAAGCAATTGTATTTGTAAATATTATCTGAGTTTTGCATTTCTTTCATATTACTATGTTTTGCATATGTTTTTCAAATTTTTCATATGTTCTTTTGTGTGTCTTTTCTGTATTTTAAAAGTGGGTGTTTCAAGTGTACCACTGTAGAACTGTGAGGCGCAGAGGGGGCATCCTTTGAGGGGGAAGAAAGCAAAATGAAATCTGAAAACTTGGTTAGTGTTTTTTGATGTGTTAGACATAGTTCAGGCTTATATGGTCACATATGAATGTTATTTAACAAGTGGCATGTAAAATATTTTGTTTGTGTGGTTATGCCCAACAGCATAATTCAGCTAACCCTTAAACTCTATGTCTCAATTTAATTAAATTTGTTAGAATTTCTTTAAAATGGTAACAGAACAATTTTCTGGTATCTAATAATCAATCTCAACCAAGCTGTTAGAAAAATAAATCCCTAAGTCACTATTTCATTGCAAAGAATGTGAAAACAAAGCAAGCAATGCACATTCATTGCTCCCAGCATGGAACTCCAAAGGAGCTGCTACAGTACAACTCATTGGTATGAAAAGTAAGAGCTTACCATGTATGGTTAAATATAAACCATTTGCTGTAGGGTGGTATGCTTCAATACTCTATAGTTTGTCAAGTTTCTTATGCAAAATAGCAAGCTCTAACCATATTCAAAACTTGCATCAAAGATTTTGGAGGGTGCCTCTTTTTTTTTTAACATTAAACTCCCATTTAACATACATGAAAAATGTAGACAATCTGTTTTCCTTTTTTTTGTTTGTTTTGTGATTTTAATTTTTTTAAAATTTTAACTACATATATTTATTTTTGCATACTTTGCCTTTTTGGAGTCAAATCAATGTCTTTAGACACCTAAACAGGTGAACAATTTCCAGAAAATCAAAATACTGAGTAACAACCTCTCTTAAAAATTAGGTCACAAGTATTGTAATGGATCCCAGGGCATACAAGGCACATCTGAAAGTCTCATACCACATATAGGGGATTAATTCTTTGAAAAAAGCTGTCTGAGTAATTTTGGAATTTTGGAGAAATGATACTTGGTCTGAAGTTTCTTTTAACTTTACCAGTAAATATTACTATTAGTAGCATTTCCTGATATCATGTTATTAGTTTGTACAGGAGATACCATTTTTTAATTTATTAATTTACCAGTCTGGACTTCCTGAAAAATCAGGATTTTTTTTCACATCCTACACTCCAACACAATAAAATATATCTCTATTATAAAAAATATGGAATAATTGTTAAATATGGGAATGTGAAAAGAACATCTAAAGCACTAGTAGGCAGCCATTGCTCTGCTGTAAGAACTGGTTATGCTTTTGTCCATTTAACTGGAACTACAACTGTACTTTTTGATAGTTAAAAGCCTTCTGATTTCCAGCCTGAAGTGATTTCTGATAGATTTATAACCATTTTCTTTGAGCTTGTGTTGTCCTTATGTTTAAACAGGTATGTTCCTTCTTGGTGTTGCCATTCAACATGTATTTATTAGCAAACAATGATCTTCACTTGCACCATAAATTGGCATTGCTACTCTTACCTCAGCTTCAGGCCTTATTTTCTGTGTGCCAGCACTTACATGCTCAGAAAATAAACCCATCAGGAAACTGATGATTGAGAACTTTTTTAATGACTAATTAGTTCCTTGACCCAGTTCATTGTATAGCTACATGAGCATTTGTGTTGGTTGAAAGGTGCAGGTGACACTGAGGCAGAAACAAACAATGGTGGAACTGGGGGTAAGGAAGAAATGTAGTGTGACATCACTTTATGCAGGCATAAGTTCTTTTACTTGATTCTTATAAAACAGGGGCTTTTCCATTCTCTGATCATCCTAGTAACATTTCTCTGCATGCGTCCCAGTTTAAATCCATTTTTCTTTAATATAAGTTGCCAGAATTCTGCATAGCCATATACACAGGGGCTCATTAGTGCAATGTAAAATAGCATAAAGACTTCTCTTACTCTACTGAAATGATCTCTTCTGATTTAAGGTCATGTTTGCCTTGTAGGGTTGCATCATGTTGGTGGCTCAGTGGTCCTGAGATTGACTAATATGTTATGATCTTCATTTCCCTAATAGGTTTTCAGTGTATTAGTTTCTGAGGAACTGTCACAGAACTAGATTTAAGCATAAATAGTTGTGTATGGTGACAGACTGATGGGTCTGCAAAATCATCATGGTACAGAATTGCTCCCATAGCTCATCCTCTCTTAGCAGCTCAGGGTGCCAAGATCACTCAAGCATTAATTTCATGTGGCTGCTGCTATGCTGGCTGTGTACTCAGCCTCTTCTGCCCACACCTCTTCCCCAGTCAACTCAGCTGTTAGAGGGGCAGCAAAATAGAAAGCAGTTCATTTCAGCATGGGGGAGTAGAAGATGGATTTAAGGGCTTAAAGCTGGCCCCTACTTCTAGCAGGGCTGAGTGTTTTTAGGTTTCATAGCCACATATTACTGCAACTGGGAAGTTCTACTCAGTTGTGGCTTTTCTCCCCTCCTCTTCATTTCTCCAGACTGGAGACAACATAGTGTTCTAGGAGGATTTGGCCATTGACAGAGGTGAGCACAGAGCAAACTGTGGGATCTTGGCTATCTGATGCTGGAGCTGGAAGTTCTTTTGACCTGGGATGTGCCTGTTTCACCTCTGCCTCTGCTGGCAGTGTTCTGTTGTCCTCCTTGGGCAGGGTGCACGGACCCAGCCCTGAGTCAGAGGGTGGTTTGTGCAGAAGGCAGTGGGACTGTGGCCGTCTGTTACTGGTAGTAGGGATGTTGCTTCGCTCAGCAACACACAAACTTCTCAGGGAAGAATGGAATGTTCCTGTCCTGGTTCTTCTGTCGTCACCATGAAATATAGTTTTGATGCCCGTTCGTGCTGAGAAAATAAGTAATTTTATCCTCTCCTTGAGGGCATCAAAATCCAATTTGGTATACACTGCTAAGAGGCCTTGAGCACTGTGCCTGTGTCCCAACCTCATACTTTGTATTATTAAATGTCATGACACTTCTATTACTCCAGTCCCCAAGTCACTCAGTTTTTCCTTTATCATAGTTCAGTTCTCTGTTTTGACACATGGTTAGGAGGCATTGACATCACTCCTGCTTTTTATGCCAGGCAGTTTTAAAAATATTTATAAGATTGTTCCTAAAGATGATCTTTGAGGAACTCCACTACTAACCTCACTCTAGGGCAGAGGTCTAGCACACAGGAGTTGACATCTCCTCCATAGCTACTTCCTTGCTTCTTACAATTGTGTCATTAATCCCCATTTTATGTAAAACTTCTTTGTAGTGTATTACAGAGGTCTGGATAAATCCTATCCTGCTTTTTCTTTGTCCATAAAATTTGCTCTTTTATCAAAGACATCCAGTCGTTCTAACAGGACTACGTTGGTAGTCATTTTATCTCATTTTCCATTTACCCTCATATTTAATGGTTTATTTTCTTCGGAAGTTGTTTTAGATCTTTTGTACTCTAAGATCAGAGTAATGTGTTTAGGTGTGTAGATCACTTTTTTCTGTACTGTTTGCTGACATAGACATAGTATAGCAATAGAGAAGTAGGACAACATTAGCTAATGGCATAAGTTAGACTACTCCTGTAATATTATTTTCAGTTATGGTTGTTATATTTCAAAAAGGAAAAATTATTGGAAAAGTGTTCAGAAATAGCTGTAAGAATGTTTGTGGGTTTCTTGTAACGTCAGTTACAATGAAAGGCTTAGAAAGCTCAATCTGTTCAATATGTTTGAGTGAAGATTCAGATGTAATTTGATCGAAGTCCACAAACAGGTGCATGAAAATGAGATTTCTAGTATTTGATGGCCTTAAAACAGTAAAGAATATAATAAGGTCCAGAAGCTCAAAATTGAAAGTGGACAAATTCAGACTAATAAATAAGGTGCACATCTTTTAACAATGAGGGTAACTAACCTCTGAAACACATGATTTAGGTTGTCATCGTTACAAAGGCATTTAGTTTTGATTTAATAGCAGGAGATTCTTTGGCCTGTATAGGAAGTGTGGTCATGCTGATTTAGTTATAGTCCCTTTTGGTCTTGATATTTTTCTACTTCTCTGTTAAAATTCTGAAATATAAAACAGGTCCCTCCAAAAAGCAAAAGAAAGGAAATAATATTAACCTCTATTTTCTGTTTGCCACGTACAATGCACTTACTTTCATTTTCTGAACTCAGGAGGAAAAGACCTCACAGAATGAAATCTGCTTGCCCTCCTGTCTTGATAATCTGCAAAAGATGGTGTTTTATAATCATAAGCTGTTGGAAATGCTATCTTATTTTTATAATACAGCAAAGTTTGTCATTTAGTCAAGATTATTTGAGCTTGAATTAATTCCTAGACAGTCTTTTTCAAATGTGCTGTGAGAACTATAAAAATAAAATAGCATTTGTAAAAATATCAGTAGCCACTTAAAAAGGCAAAATGTTGCACTTCTGTTATATGTAGGAATCCAGTTGTAGACTATACAGGAAAGTATTGGGGTTTTTTTGGAATCAAGTTCTATGGAGACTGACAAAAATTCACTGAGAAATATGGGCAGACATAGAGAATAGCAGTGGTGCTGATTTTATCAGCCATATGAAGTGTAGGAGTAAATGGGCCAGTGCTTGAAGTTACTCTGGCATGGGAATCTTTGGGGTTTTCTTTAAAAAAAAAAATAATTAGAAGTTCTATGCTTTATACTCATGATTCAATGTAAAAATGGAAAATTATTTAACCTTCTGTATCTCTCCAGACTTCATTAGTGAATAATCGAGGAAGAAATTTTTATTAAACTGTTAGAAGGAATAGGAAATAAAAATGAATAAGCTTAAAAATATTGCATCTTAAAATACTTCATTCTATCACTTTCTTCTTCTGTTTTCCCGTATCATCAGTTGTTTGCGTGTTACTTGAACAATTTAAGTTATTATCACTTGAGGAAAAAGAAGCATGAATGGAGAGATAAACATAGCTTTTTAATCTAAGAACATTTTCACTTTAAAAGCACAGAACTACTGATTATTATAGTAACATTCCTTGATATTGTGCGAAATGTAAAAGTCAGAGGACTGAATTAACTGTGGCCTTTTAAGAGAAATCTTAACCTAGATGACAGAATTAAAAATGGATGAGCAGTCTTTGACAGATAGATTAATGGATTGTCATCTAGGATGCTTTTAATACCAAAATTGTTTAATTAGTGCTCTCTTTTGAGGCAAATAAACTGACAATGTCACTAGCAGAAAGTTGAAACTGATGCAATGTCGTGAATCTGATCAAAAATCTTGAGGATCTAAGGACAGGAAATCAACTGTTTCTTATAGAACTGCATAAAGAGAATAGGTGTTCTTAGGTGTTCAACAACAATTCAACTTATTTTTTGCTTCACACCTGATCCGAGAACATAAAAAATATGTTATAGAATCTTACTGGAGAAGCCTACCTTTGCCTTCTAAGTAATGAAAGCATAAGTGGGCACTATGGTACTTAATCATTGCCTGGAATTCTGTGATTTTTTTTATCTGGAGTATTTTTGGTCCAGAATACTTGTGATGATTTATTTGAACGTAAATGGCATTTAGGAAACACTTATTTTAGAAATGTGATGAGGCTAAACTTAATAGTATACCATTACATAATTTCATTCTGTAAGGGCAGAATTTGAAGCAGCAAGTACGAAGTTCATCTGCATTTGTCAATTAGAGCAGATGTCCAGGATGAATACTGAATTATTTTAGTCTTTAAACAGGAGATTTAGAAAGCTTCATGTTTTGAGTTGCACTGGAAAGAGCTATAAGAAAGAAATTGACTTTAATGCTGAAGATATGAAAGTGAGCTCTTCTGTATAATTTACATTATATAACTATTCTAAAGTGATAATGCTGTTGCTATTCCATTCACAGCAGTCTTATGCATCATGTTAAATCATGCCAAATTGGTGGGTTTTACAAGGATCCACTAGAGGATACAGGGATACTATATATCCCATTTTTAAATGTTGAACTTGCTAAATAGTAGCATATTGCTTCAGCAAGTTTTCAGTGCACCATTTTGCCCCATAGAAAAAATTTAGGGGAAATCTACAGCAGCTAGGACTAAAGCATCATGTTAATTGATCTAAAGTATATTCTCAGTAGAGATGTTTTAAAAATAATTGGCATATTGGTATCATACTACTCAGATAAGTTTTCCTGTTAAAAATTACACAATTTATTAGAACAAACCTCAACCCAAACATGGAATTTACTGTAGCAGTTTCTGCTGCTCTTAATTAAAAATGCTTGTTCTTCCTACAGCATAATTTTATAAAAATCACTTATTAAACAGAAGTGCAGGACTTCACATACTACTTTCTATGCAGCCAGTCCTTGTTTGCTTGAACTTACAAAGAGTTCAAATCTACTGTGAAAAAAAGAGTGTTAAAGGCATAAAATTAGCATCACCTTAAAATAAGTTAAACTTACACGTTGAAAACATTTAAATTGCTATTTCTTCAAACTACATATGAACACAAAAGCTGAGGTTGTTGAATACATTATTACTGGTAAGTAAGAGGTTTGCAGATAGGCTGTGCTCACAATAGAATCTAATAGAACAATATTGTAGGACTGAGAGTACGGAGAATCAGATAAATTATAATGAGATATAAAGCGCACTCTTCTCAATATATATAATTGTTAGAATTATAAGGAGAGAAAGTAATAATTATTGTTATAACCAGTAACATTGGTGTGACTGAAGGCTTGCAATAAACTGACCTGGAGAACAGTAACGCATTTTCATTTGATCGCATTTCTAAGTAGAAACTTCAGGACTTCTTGTCTTTCTAGGCATTCGAAAAACAAGTATGGGTGCCTACTGATTTTCTCTTGTGAGTGACTACAAATGCCCAAAGCCATTTTTAACAAGATGGATAGGATCTGAAATTCATGAGATTCAGGGAAGGAGAGAGAAAGGCTTGAGGAAGGAAAAGGAACATTGCTGTCTTATGTATAACAAAAAGGGATGAGACACAATTAAATTATAAGTTTTCTTAAAGCAGAGACTTTCTGAGCACTACATATAATACTTATGTAAATACAGGTGAAAGTCAGAGAGCATAGGTTTTTATTTTTTTGCACAGAAGTATTCACAGGGCTTACGTTACTGTCCTAGAAACAGTTGCAAAGACAAATCTTAGCTGTGCAGAGTGGTTAAAGATTTGATGTGAGCAGGATCTCGTTAAGCTGGCTTCAACGCACAGGCTGACAAATCAAGGAGTAGCTTTAGATTTTAAGTGTTAGCACAAGCAGCACTTGAAAAGAAAGCTATTTATTGGTTGGTTGATTTGTGCTTCTGAACTAATTGTGAACCATTACTATTTTTTAATGATCGCTTACCTACCATTTATTGGAAATGTCACAATAAATTTACCTGGTTTTCCTTAGTGTATACTATTTTAGAAAATCTTAATAAATAATAGTAAATTTTTATTATATGTATTAAGTGCATAAAAAAGCCTACTCCTTGGGACACTGTAGAAATACACTGAAAGGTAACCCCTTCCAAATATTTCAAAATGTGTATAGAGCTGACAGATAATCAGAAGGAAGATGGAGACTCAAAGAAATGAAACATGTTACCCAATATTTCAGAACAGTAAATAGTGACAGTGGCAGAGTCAGAGGTGAGACCCACATCACCAGACTGTCTTAACCGAATGACCAGAGTTTACTTTCCTTATAATATCATCAAACTTTAATATGCAATTCTAAGGAAAACTAGTGATGAAGAACAATTTATTTTATTAAATAGCTTTTGTTTCCTTTGGCAGTAGGTCTAATCTTCTGGTCAAGAGTCCATTAACATGGTTTTCTTTACTTTCTCTTTTTAGTATTTATAGACAAAAAACCCACACTATCTTTCAGCCAGTGTATCAAGGCTAGGGTCTTAACTGTACTAGCAAAATTCTCAAATCCTGACTTTTTACACATACATGCTAGATTGAAGTTCATTTTGGAGCCAACTTTATTCACATACAATAGAAATAAATAAAGCGTTACAGCTAATTGTCACTCAAATGCCAGAATTTATTTTTACTCTCTTAGGGAGAACAAACTCATAAAACCAGATATGGACTTGGACAAAAGAGAAAGTTTTGGAGTAGGCTTTTAAAAATGTTTTTATGTAATCTAATAAACTGTATAAACTAATAACTCTTTATTACTTGATAACACTATGACTAACATGCAGAATAATTTACTAAGTTATTCCTGCATTCTTCAGCTAGTCATTATGTATCCGTGGTTCACGTGGATACAAGTGTACTTTTACTGTATTTCAGTGAGGAATGAGTAAGGACAAATAGAAACCCTGTTCTGGGATATAACCACTATTTCTTAGTAGGAAATTCACAACAATGTTGAAAGGAAGAAGCATCCTGTGGTTGCAAGATCTCTATAACAAAGAATTTTGAAGGAGAAGACATAGATAAGGTAACAGTTAAAAATTTTAAGGATCCCTAAAGAGCAAATATAAAATTATTTTATTTAGAAGTTATAAACACTCTTAAGTAAGAATTCCTTTTCCCAAAGTCACATCTGCTCACCTTGCTAAATAACTTATTGTTACTTCTAATGAGTTAGATTTTCATTGTGATTTTTTTATCAGGCTTTAATTTTTGGTCCAAACTACATCAATGAAAACAACAGCAGATGCAGTTCTTGTTGGCTAACAGCATAGGCCATTTATACTTTGAAATGTCTCATTTATCAGTGAAATTAAGTACTTAAAGATCTATATAACTTAGATTAGTTTGATTTAGGTAACAGAGTTTTGCCTCATTGCTTGTAGACAGAAAAGCTGTTTTTCAGAATGTGGAACTGTGGAATCTTTGCCCTGTTAATAAATTGCAGCAGAATAAGCTAAGTACTATAATTATTGCTAAATGGTGAAAAGAAAGAGTCTTTTTTCACAGTTGGTGCCCAGCCCCTACCTCTTTTATGAAATGATGTGGCTGGAGATCATATTTCAGCTTTTTGAAATTGTGAGTCTTATGGATACTTAATGACATTTCACAAAATGATATGGTCTTTTTAAAGGAAAGGTGTGCTAAGATGGTCTGTTGAAACAGTTGTTGTGGGTAAGATACATAGTAGTCTTTTGTTCATTTATGAAGGTCTTATCAGAAATTACTTACCTACAACCAGCATACAATACATGTGAAATATTTAATCATTTCTCTAGGAGGAGAAAAAAGTTTATTTCTGATATAGCAGCATTTTAGCAGGCAAGTCAGATGTATACTTCAGGCCCAAGAAAAAGGCTTGTGTGCTAGTGGTTTTTTCTCCCAGCTGTATCACTTGGCCTAAGAAAAGATTTTCTTCTTATAGAAATTGTTTCGTTTGGGTTTTTTTTAATATCCTCAGATGTTCACAACTGTAATGGTACTACTATTACTATAGTAAGTATATATAAATAGTATAAGGGAAAACACCCGAAAATCCAAGACATCTGTTATTGCCATATCACATTTTACTTCTAATAATTTCAAGATAATGTAAATTACAAAAGCAAGTAAACCCCTGATTTTTAGCAGCTATATCCTTAGTCTTTCAGTGTAAGTAACATTTTCATTTTGGCCCTGGAAGCAGTGGCAGGACACAGGGTGGCTTGCTAGTCTGCTGGCCCACCTTATTGTCTTAATAAGCATTCTGTAATGAAAGATTACAACATTTACTTTGTCTCAGATTGTTTGTTTAGTTGAGATAGTTCTGTAGGACTAGCTTCAGTTTAAAACCAGTTGAACCAACTTGACATATAACTAAATAGTGTGATTTGGATCTTCCATAGTAGAGGGCTAGGTTCTGTGGTATTCCTATGCCACAGAGTGTTTTGTGCAGCATCTTAGATGATCAGTTGATTTGTTTATAAACTGTGTGGATTGAAAAGACCCCACTCAGTAAGAGCTATGAAATGACAGAGTTTTTAACCCAACTCTGTTGAAAAATTGAGGTTGAAATGGCCATGCTATAGTTCCAGCCACACTCATCTTCATATAAGCAGAAGAGCATTTGGAAAGAATGGGATTGAAAAAGAAGGGGCAGGGTTGAGGGAAGAGAAGCTGGACTTGCTTTGCTTTTATCTTGGCTAGAGATACAGTTCTGTATGTTGCATATGTAGAAGGTCAAATAAGTGAAACTTAGGAAACCAGAGCCTCACCTATACTGTTAATTATAAAAGCATTTTTGAAATAAACAATAACCATAGAAGTAATTTCTATATCAGTGAGAGGTTTTCTTTCCCCTTATTTTGACAAGAAGAAGTATTCACAAGTTGTTTTCTCTTAACGATTCCAAGCGGAGTTCCAGCTATTTATGTGTAAACATTTTCAATCTCTTGTATCATTTTCTTTGGCCAGTTTCGTTTTTGCTAGATATGCCTGTGCTTTCTAGGGACATAGCTGACAGGCAGAAACAGGAAATTAAAACAGCTGCTTAACCAAACTCCATTCTCAAATACACTAAAAATTACTTAAAACCACTAGACGTCATAACCAGTTTTAGAGCATGTATTTTTGAGGTCAAAACCTTTTTAGATAAACCTATGAAGTGACTGTGAATTACAGTATGTAAAAGTGTAAGAAAATAAGACTAAGTGAAATACCCTGCAGTGTAATACTACCAATATACTAGAGGCTAAACGGCAACTTTTTTTTTTATTTTGCTGTTTTCTTGTCTGGCATTCCAAACAGGCTAGCTGTGGTCCCGTTTGAAAAGCCCTTGAAAATACTGTAGAGAATTTTGTGTAAGTACATCCACGGATGGTATGTATGAATATATGGACTGCAGTCAATCAGGCAAAAAGAAAATGAAGTCAGGTCCCCCCAGAAGAAAACAAGACAAAACATCCTAAAATAATAAATGCAGAATTCAAATATCCTTCCCCTTTTGCTTTTCAGATTTCTTGCTAAGCACTCTCAGTAATGACGTTGAAAGTGATTAATAGTATTAAGTTTTAGGATATATAATTGTATACGACTGTGTTTCCTTAGCTACAGCTTTGAGGGACACAGTTTCACAAATATTCTTAATACTGTGAAACAGTCTGAGTATAGGCTGCAATAAATGCAAAAAAGTGAACTTTTGACATTTCATGTATTTTTAAAATACTTCTCCCTGTTACTTGGTATGTAAGTTTTCTTGTAAAAGAGGAATTTTTATCAATAAGGAAGAAATAAATCATACATAAAATAACCATTTGGTATTCTGATAGCTGATTTTCACATAAACAGCAAGAAACTGCTGTAAATTAAATGTTTCCTGCTGATCCATTTCCTTTTAAAACACAGTAGGAGGGGCATTAGTTAACATTAAGGCAAACACAATTATCTGCTGACTACATTGTATTAAAAATAGCTAACAGCAATAATTCTTTGGCTTCTTCCATCACTGCAGGTATGTTATGAAATTAGTTCATGTAAACATGTTGGACAGCAGTAAAATACTTCTTAATGATTTCCTGGATGCCAGTGTGATCCACAGAAGCCATTTTTAGTTGTGAAGAAACATACTAACCATGTTTACTATGACCTGTTTAAAATTATCTTATTTTAGTAGGCACAATGAAAAACTATTTGTGGTAAACATGAAATAAACCTGATTTTTTTTTTTTTAACATATATACCTATATATAAATAATGTATTTTCCTCTTACACTTGTCTTATACTCATGTATGGAAATATGGAAGATGGCCATGCATGGTCTTTTGTCCCCAGAATCCTGTTGTCTTCAGGTAGAACTCCTGCAGCTACCCTAATACTGTATCTGAGAGAGAGATGAGGAAAAAACAAACAAACAAAAAATCCATAGCCCTTTCTAGAGAGTTCAACCTCAGGAACTTTAGTTTTTCATGTGGTGTTTTGTAATCATTCTTCCAGAGTGTTCTGCCCCAAAAGGTGAAGATGTCTGTTTTGATTTGTGTGTATGAATAAAATGTTTGTCTTAAGTATTTGCTTTTAATGATGTTTCTACTAATGTCAGTTATACTATTTACCCAGTAATTTCATATTGAGATACAATTATTTGAATATCATTCACTTACTTCAAATAAGTGAAAACTCTGGAATAAGTTATGTCCTAACCTAAAGCAAAGATAGTTAATCTGTGCTCACATAAATGAGAGTTGATTTTTTTTTTAAACCTATATGCTTTGACAGTGAAATCATCATTTTTCTTACAATTAGTGTCCTTCTGAACCACTATTTTAAATGATCAAATAATAGAAATAATATTGCATAAAAGAATAATGTATATGCTAGCTAAATTTTACTTTTTAGTTATGTCTGAGCAATTATTTTAAAAGATCTGGAACTAATTCTGAGGCATGTTGCAGAGCCATTGTTTTAAAACAGCTTGCTAGTCATGTAGAGAGAAGGAAGAGATACAAGGAAAAAGGTACAGAGTATACATATTTTTGCTGATAACTGATGACTAGAGGCAATTTCGCATTTTGGATGTATATTTATAATTATAAAATGCAATTTTAAAATTCCTTTGCAATTAATAAAAACTATTTCTAAACCCAAGTTATGTTGCTGAGAATCATAGAATCATAGATTCATTTAGGTTGGAAAAGACCTTCAAGATCATCGAGTCCAACCATCAACCATGCCCACTAAACCATGTTCTGAAGTGCCTTGTCTACGCGCTTTTTGAATACCTCCAGGGATGGTCACTCAACCACTTCCCTGGGCAGCCTGTTCCAATACCTGACAACTCTTTCAGTAAAGAATTTTTCCTAATATCCAACCTAAACTTCCCCTGCCGCAACTTGAGGCCATTTCCTCTCATCCTATCTCCAGCCACCTGACAGAAGAGACCAGCACCCACCTCGCTACAACCTCCTTTCAGGTAGTTGTAGAGAGCGATAAGGTCTCCCCTCAGCCTTCTTTTCTCTGAGCATTACATATACGATAAATAATTCCTCCTATGAGGAACTCCATGTATTTTCAGCACTAAAATTTTAATCTTTTCTTGTTGGCCTACAGAAATTCTGGGTCTGTTAAGGGGTGCAGTACTACTCATTCTGAAGTAACTTACTTGACCCATCTATAAAAAGGAAGACAATTCTTGGCCCAGTTTAGTTCTTTTATATATAATTTATTAGCCAGAACTACTACTCTGTCCATATGTCCAGTTAAGGAGTTATATTTTATTTTTTTATTGGAACGCATTTGATTAGTGAGAATTGATTGCTTTGATCACTCTGACATCATGGATCAAGTCCAGAGCATTGCAATTCAAAAAGGCTGCATCCTGTCTGTGTTCTTTTTTGAGAAAGACCTTTTTTTTTTTTTTTTTTTTTTTGCATCCAGTGTATCAAGGATTGAGTCAGATATGGAAACTCATTTTCACATTTTATTGATGTTTCTGCTGCCCTTCTCAGACAAGGCAGGATGCACAGACTGAAATGCTAGTGTGTTTGTTTTCTGTGAGCCTTCAAGTGGGCCATCACATTCTTAATGAAGGTCTTGGGTGTACTTTTAAGCTCAGACCTTTAGAAAAAGAGTTGGAGCTACTCCCTTCTGACTCACTGTGTGCCCAAATGTTACATCTGAGATCTGCTTTTCTAAGTTTCAGCTAGATTCAATACAAGCTCTGTCTTGTGAATAGGAAATTAATTTAAAGAACTGCAGAGAAAAATTATAACTTATATAGTCTTACTATATATGGTGGTATGTGGAAATGATGAACTGTAAGAGTCAAATGAGAATGACAATCTCACAGAAAACTTTTTTGATTTCACAGACCTGGTGTTCCAATGGTAGTTACAAACTTAACAATGAGTAGCGCACACTGGAATTTGAACACAAATACAGCATTTGAAATGGAAAAGATAATGCCCGAGTAGGTCCCTGCTTTGTGTGTGTGCTTCAACCCTTTGATTGCCATGGAAATTTGCTATTAAATGTTGGGAATCTGTAGGGATGTGTATTTGGCACCTTTTTTATGCAATTTATTTCTAACTGATTTTGAAAAATGAAATTTCTGTACCTCATGAAGATGTCTCACCCTATTGCAGCATATTTTAAAATACAGCATTATAACTTGGTAATTGTTATTATTTGTTATTCCATATACTTTCTTTTATTTGAAAAAGAAATATTTTGGATAATATTCAAATGGCAAATTAACTTTTTAAAGAAAAATTGTGCTTGTAACTTGGGACACTTTTTAGACTGTTACGCTCTGTTCCTTTCATGGCACTTGAAACATTAGTGGTCTGCATTGCCTTTGGACATGAGAGTCCATTTCTTTTGCTGTTTTCTTCTGGGAGCAGTATCCCAGGGAAGCCCAGGGTTTGTTATATATTACACTAGGCTCTTTGGTTCCAATTATACCATTTATTATAGGAAGGCCTTGTAAGAGAAATACTTTTGACGTACTTGAGCTCTTTCAGCATTCTTCTGTTTCTTGCCTTTATTTTCTCATCATGATTCTTTAGGTCAGACCCAGTAAGGCTATGTTTATATAATCTACATGTATTAGCATTGAAATGCATCCTCATGTCCTCATGCGCACTGCTTGTAGAGTCTCTTGGACATGTTTTGGAAGTCATTTGTTTCACCTGTGTAGTAGGGGCCTTTTTTGAGTCAAAGTATACTATGGTGTGAAAGGGAATAGGTGCTTCCTGCCATCCCCCCCACCGAAAGGGGTCATGAATTCATGTGGGTTTTTTTTCTACAGATCTACACCTACTTAAAAAAGTGACTGGGGAGGGCTGTACAGTGTTTAAGTATTCTGCATGATCTGAAAGCTTTGTTGATTTTTTTGACAGGGCGGTTTTGTATTTATGTGCAGAGGGAGATCAGATTGAAATTAATACCATGGCAATGGGTTATAATCTTTGCTTTAAGAGAAGCATTAGACTTCTGCATTGTCTATTAGTGCAGTGTACTTTGAGGACAACCATATTGGCCTAAGGCATTTCTTCAAATGAAATTTATTATAAATCTTTTCCAAAATGAGCAAAACCAGAAGTTCTCTTTTGAGATATCAAATAGTACGTATTTGACTAAGTTGAATGCAGTAAGTGTATTTTCACATAGTTGAAGTCAGTTGTTCTGAAGGCATTTGACCCAAGGCATCATCCAGCACATAGGGACAGAACTCAGAAGAGAAAGACCAGAAGTGATTGTCTTTTAGGCTTTACCCACTCATACATTAGGTACAGGGTTTATGTTAGGATTCTTAATTTGTGACAGAGGAAAACTGTGACAGTGATTGAGTTGTAATAAACTAAAATGATGGTAGTGGTGTATCCTCTGTTAGTAAGGAAGAATTTTTTTTTGTTCCTTCATTATTTCTCAGTATAAATAAGCTGTTTCAAAATGGTAAAAGCAAAATGGGATAAACTACAAACTTTGTTATTTACTACTTACATTACCTCCTGTGAAAAAGTTGGTTTCTTCCAGTGTTTTCTGAAAGGCCTTCTAACAATTAGAAAATATTCTTCAAATTATCTTTGTCTTTTGGATGATTTTGCTATGGTGTTACATTCTTTAGAAAATAATCTCCTGATTATTTTCTTTCTCAGTTTTTTAGAACAATTCTGGCAAGAATAATTGTACTGTAATTTGTTATTCAAGTATTCATATATCAGACTTCGATCATATTTCTTGAAAGTGAGCATGTATATACAAAATATTAAGGATAAATTATTTAAGTTTAGAAAATGAACCTCTTCCCACAAACCCTTTTAAAGAAGATAGGAGAAGCAGCAGTACCAGAAGGGACTGTACTCTTATAGTTGATACCCACTTAACCACAGTCCTAATATAATCTGTCATGGTTTAACCCCAGCCAGCAACTAAGAACCACACAGCTACTCACTTATTCCCCCCCACCCAGTGGGATGGGGGAGAGAATCGGAAAAAAAAAAAGTAAAACTCACGGGTTGAGATAAGAACAGTTTAATAGAGCACAAAGGAAGAAAATAATAATGATAATAATAACAATAATAAAATGACAGTAGTAATAATAATAGGATTAGAACATACAAGTGATGCACAGTGCAATTGCTTACCACTCACTGACCGATGCCCGGTTAGTCCCCAAACAGCCATCCCTCCCAGCCCCACTGCCCCCCCAGTTTATATACTAGACATGACATCACATGGTATGGAATACCCCTTTGGCCACTTTGGGTCAGCTGCCCTGGCTGTGTCCCCTCCCAACCTCTTGTGCCCCTCCAGCCTTCTTGCTGGCAGGGCATCAGAAGCTGAAAAATCCTTGACTTAGTATAAACACTACTTAACACACTGATGTTTTCAGTTGTTGCTATCAACATTCTTCTCATACTGAATCCAAGAGATAACACTATACCAGCTACTGGAAAGAAAATTAACTCTATCCCAGACAAAACCAGGACAGGTTGAAAACTGAAGTTGTATTTATTTTTTTCACACAGAATATTTTTATTGAGATTTTGCAAAATTTTAGATAACTGAAATATGACTGTTCAGATAACTGTTAAAATAAAACCAGACAAGCTTCTCTGATTCTGAACACATCTTCAATTCTCAATGCATTCTAGTAAAATGCTGGATCTTTATATGTTTGGAACTGATTTATGAAAATCTTTCAGCGGTTAGAAACTACATTTCAACTGTGTAATCTTGACTACATTACTTTTTTTCAACATTAAACAATAATGGGGTTTCATTGTCCTTTGATCCTCATATATAATCCCTTTTGGTTAACATTAGGTTTAAGTTCAGTATTGGAAAATTCAGCTTTGCAAACTCCGAAGTTTGTCTCTAAGAGTTTTTTCACTTCAAAAATAGTATGTTTGTCCAGAGAGTATTAGCTGCTATGCAGCTTTTAGATATGTTAGAGAACATCCAAAGTATGCTCATTTCACTGTCCTACAACTAAAATTGTACTTAAAAAAGAAAATCATAGAAAATATAATAAAGATCAAAGCACATCTCTTTCCTCCCACCCCCAGGAGTAGGGAAGGAAAAGAGAAACAGAACAAAGTGGATAAAAATGGCATTAGGAAAGAGGCAGAAAAAGACAGATAAAATATTAATATTAAATGTGAAGGCTTTCACTTCATTATTCTACAGGATAAATGGCCATCACCCTCACACGAATTTTTCAATGAAAAGCCTTTTAAAATTATTTTATGCTATTTTTGCAATAATTAAAAAGAATTCTTTTGGGGACTTTTAAAAAATAAAGTATTACTGAAATGATTCTCAAAACATTTCTATTTCTGACAACTGTTACTGAGTTTTTTTAAAGTTTCAGATAATTACATATTAATGTTAAGAAATATTTTAATACATTACCTCATTTAGGTCAGTCATCTTATAGTAATTTTTATGGCCTCAAGCAAACATAAGTTGTCTTTGAAAATACTTCTTTGCTACATTTTGCTTGTGACTAAAAGACAAAAGAACTCTAAGAGCAAAGCAGTAACATAAAATGTGAAACTATAAAATCTATACATTATTTAAAGTACAAAATTTTTATGTTTGAAAAGTGTCTAGCACTGTTCCCATCTTTTAAACGGATTTGGGAATGACTACAGGTATCACAGTCTGGCAAACTTCTCTTCAGTATTAGAAAAACTGACAGAGTATAATTAAGGACAAAGTAATGAAATGTTTGGATAAATATATGCTGATAAGATCAAACCAGCCTGGTTGCCACAAGAGTAAATGATGCATTCTTGACCTGCTAAATTCTTTGAGTCAACAGTACAGTGTATAAAGGGCATCCTGAGGAAGTAATTTACTTTGATTTTTCAAAAGGATTTCTGATAAAATCTCTCACAAGAAACTAGTAAGAAAAATAAAGTAGCCATGAGGTAAGGCCAAAATTCTGAGAAGGATTAAAAGCAAGTAAGCCAAAATAAACAAGGTTTTAATAAATAGCTTCTTCATAGACTAGGGAGGGATTCTTAGCAGGCAATATGAAACACTTAAGGGAAAAAAAAAGGTTTTATGCTGTTACCTAATAGCTAATAGTTTACCCTGTTTTAGTAATTGTGCTATTTAGATTGGTGATTTCCAGGAAATCTCTCATGACCACCTTTTCATCACAGTTCCTTATGGTAGGATCACTGATGTGTTTTAGGTACCATTTGATTTTAACCACACTGTTTTCTAATATCATAGCTTCAAAGCATCAAATTGACATTGCTGCCGTCCAGTCCTTCTGACTTTGGTGCTTTGTTTTTGTCAGTGTCACTTGATGCAGCTCAAGTATTTGTGTGGGTGTTTAGTAAATTGGATCAGAAAACCAATCTGGGGCAAAATTAATCCCATATCCCCTCCAGCAAAGGATTAGTGTTTTGCCAGGTTACTTTGCTGATCCAGTTCACCAGGTAGCCACATAAGTATATCTGATGATGTAAGAGAGGGAACAGAGCAAGGGCAGGAATAGTGGCTGCAGGGGATTCCTTCTTTTGATGACAGTTCTTGTTTATGCTTGCTTCACGTTATTTTTGAAGCTGTGGCTAACTCTGAATAGAACAGGTAGTGAAATCAATTATATCTAGTTCAAACTTGAACTCTAGTAATTGCTAGCACAGATGTAAATGCAAATGGTGAGAGATTTGTGATAAATGCAATGATGAGAGATATCCTAAAAGGGCCGTAATAAAGTATGATACATCTTTGAGCTACACATTCATTTTCACCAGGCAGCTACACTGGGATTAATTTCATTTTACCTAAGCTTAACAAACACTCAAATTGGTGATCATTAAAAAAAATAGTAATAAAAATTATTTGAGCTAGCAGAATTTTGTCTGCATTATAATTAGAAATACTTAAAAACGTAACAGAACTTTATAGGATGCTTGCAAGTTTACAAAACAAAATATAAGCACACATGATGTACTGTATTAAACGTGCTTATTAATATAACATTTCACATGTATTAAAAAAATCAATCTTCGGTCTTTTTTTCAACTAGTTAGTAATAGAGACAGGAAAGGCTGATTAGTTAGGTTAAATGCTAGTCTGAGAGTTATCTGTCACACAGAGGTCTCAACAAAGCAGTAAGTCTTTCACCATTCAAGTAAATAAGTGAATAAATAGCTTAACTAACTTATTTAAATTTTTGTCAAAGGAAATGTAGAGGTGAGAAAGATGTAACAGAAAAGTCCCCGGTTCTTTGCTATCTTGATTACACCTGAAATTTTGACCAAAGAGAGTTAGTAATGGATATTAGAGAGAAGTCATCTCTGAGTTTTTCACTATTCAGGTACTTGTAGCAGGTGATTGACAGCCAAAGCATTATGAGCAGTATGGCTGTAGTACCCTTTCTGGCTACCTTGCAAGAAGATATATAGCACATCATCTTGTTTCAGCTGGCCCTTGGTGTTGGACAAAAGTAACATGACAGCAGTATTTTAGCATGCATGGAAGTGGTCTAGGTTAGAGTTAATAGATTGATTGTGGCTGGAGAGGGCACAGTTTCTTCATAGCAGTGGATTTATAAGAAGTCTCTAGTTACACCTACAATCCATGAATCTTCTACTTAAATTCAGTAAAACTTCAGTTTGTGAACTTGCTGAGGCTAAGGTAGGAGTGGTTTTTGTTGATGGAAGATCAGAGAGGTGCCAGTTCCTCAGAACACAGTACAGTCCCTAGGCAATCCATGCTACCATTTATTCAGATCTGTCTTTAGGGAAACAGATTTCTTCAGGTTGCATGTTGCAAATAGTCATTGAGGATGCAAGGAAGGAAGCTGCACAATCCCTTAAACCTGTCTTATTTAACACTATTATTAATACTCTGAAAGAGGGGGTGTTAAAAAGAAGATAGCAAGTTTCACAGATGATGTTAAATTAGGAGGTGTTGCAAATATTAGTGAAAACAGAGATAATACAGAAGAGCGAAAAAAGGTTAAAAATACAGGAAGGAAATAAGTAAAACAAGGAAAGTTTTGCTTAGAAAATTCAGAGCTAATTATATGGAGAAAAATAATATGAAAAAAGTTCAGTATTAGAAATATGGAAAGTAGTAACACTAAAGAAGCTACAGGGACAATAATTGAACTGCAAATTGTATATGAATGTGAACTGGAACATGGAAGAAAACAAGCAATTTGATTTGGGAGGCAAACTCCCTTCTCCAGCTCTCTGATCTGCAGAGCACATAAATAAACTGTATCATCTTTCAGGATAGTGCATCTTGTTCTCTCAAGTTTACCTTGCCAATTTTGTGAGCTGGTTGCAAGAGAGGATGTATCACCACAATGCAGCATTTTTATCATGCGCAAAGTTAATGCACGATGTGAGCTACATTGCTATAAGCAGAGAAATTATAATCCCTCCCTGTATCTTTGAGGCCAGATGTAGATGCAGTACAGCTGTTAATGGCAGAGGGGGAGGCTGCATCCCATTTTCATTGTTTCAGGTCATTCCCTGCAGACTGGGTCATACGGTGGGGCATGCTGCCAACCTAAGAGCTGCAAAGCATATTTTTCACACTCATATTTTCAGGTGCTGCACAGCACTGCAGTTTCTCTCCAGCACTGGAGGAGCTAGAAAGAAACTGCCGTGCTCCACTCAAGTCAAGACTGAACGAGTGAGTTGCTGGTGCAGTGGTGGAGAATGAGAGAGAGGAGGTGGAACACTGTAGTAATAATACTGTCAGTACTCAATGTCATTATTAGCTATAAGCATCTCAGAGCTTTCTTTTCTGTGCAAGGAAGAGTTGAAATGAAAAAACTTTTTGATACTGGAAGGGTTGGCTTGTGGAAAAGAGTAAAAGAGCTAGTCATATGTTCATGAACATGATTATGTCTACATTGCACCTTGGGGGCTGGACCATGGAGCTTACTAAAGCTGCTGTGCCCCTTGATGTGTCTCAGGGCTTTGCATGGTCAAATATAGGACACCTGTAGCATACCCTACAGGCTTAGAAAGGCTTCTGGAGCTCAGACAACCTACAAATCCATCTGCCTTTGTATTTCACAACATTGGGACTTCCTAGGAAGATTCACATAGCTGACTTGTCATGGGCCATATTATGTCACTGCAAGGTAGCTGACGCTTGGCCAATGTATAATTCAGACAGAAGCATACTCCAGCTTGCTAGGATTTGATCTAAGTTTTCGGTCTGCAGCATGCCCCAGTTCTATCTCACTTAAAGTTCACAATAAACGTATCATTCATAACCAAACAGTGTGGGCCTGAGACAACTAATGGGCCTTAAAAAATAGGCTTTAAACATACACTCCACAAAACCAGAGATAAAACATATATAACATGCCTAATAGATAACTGAAGAGAACTTAATAAGCATTCTCTAACAAAATATATACTGTACAATAAAATGGAAATTGGTATATGAAAGAGTACCTGTACAGTTTAACATGAGTAAACGTAAATTAGAAGACAATGTTAGGGTGTTAGTATGTGCTAACTCTTAAGAGACCTTGGATATGTACCCTGCTTGCCAAAGCATGCTGAATGTACTGGAAATCTCCATTGCTATCGTCACTTGAATGTTCTATAGTTGCATGTCATTTTGTTGTGCACATACACCCAAACATAGAAAGTTTGCACAGCTATCATCTTCCAAGGGCGCTGCCAGGTTTGAACAGCTTGAACAGCTTTATTTTATGTCATGATTGCATTCATCCTTTCTGGCTGCAGGTATCTTAGAAAATGGTGGTTCAGTCTGTCTCCTTAGGCACCGTGTGTCCTTCATACCTTCTTCAGAATTGCACTTGACATTTCAATATCAAAAACTTAGTATATGTGATAGGTTGTGTTGATTTCCACACTTGAGTTGGGCATCAGGAAGATTTCAATGTTCTTGCCCCAGTGAAACAAAATATTTCAAAGGACTGAGTCTTAAAAAAAAATTTGAAAACAGGAGCCATGAAACAGAACAAATAATTTAAAAAACAGTGCAATATAAATATTTTGTAAAAGCAATACATATGCAGTGCACTCTTGATAAGCTTGGCAGGCAGACAGCAACCCTATCACAAAAAAAAGTTCTACAAGAGTAGAAAAATGTTAACAGTTGGCCAGCTGTTAGGGAAAAACCTTTTCCAAGTTCTAAACACTAAGCTGCAAAGAGGCAAGGATCTTAATGTATCTGCAGCTGGGAAGCTGAGCATGAACATCAAATCAGTGCCAGTGGAACCTTCGCCCAGGGCAGGGCCCTGTTTTACCATGTAAGCACTAACCTGAAGCAGTGTTAGTGCAAACGTGGCAAATGGATGTACCTATTTTTGTCACCCTTTCTCCAGCTACACTAAGTCAATCATTAGACTAATTCAGTTACTCTGAGATTAATTCTGGCAGAAGTGGAAAGTACAGTGCTACTGGTCTCTGACTATTTCCATTGGCACTTCCTTAGACATTTCTTTTTATCCTACCTAGATTAAAAGCCTTAACTTATACAGCATGGTCTCTAATGTCAAAATTTATCTTCCTATAAATCATTAATGCCTACTAATGCTCGTATTAATGCCTAACTGCCTATTAAAACCTGCTAGCATTATTACACCACCCCCACCCCCCCTCTAAGTTTAAGAAAAAGCATAAGAGTCCACCTATTGTTTTGGTTTTTGGTGTGTCTGCTCTCGCTGTCTCCTTGA
>JANHGO010005618.1:0-22746 GCA_024606505.1 Aquila spilogaster
GAACAGGTTGCCCAGAGAGGTTGTGGATGCCCCATCCCTGGAGGCATTCAAGGCCAGGCTGGATGTGGCTCTGGGCATCCTGGTCTAGTGGTTGGGGATCCTGCCCACAGCAGGAGGGTTGAAACTAAGTGATCTTTGAGGTCCTTTTCAACCCAGGCCATTCTATGATTCTATTTTATGATGTTGGCCCTTGATGGCAGGGGTGGCTACATATTTCTATAAAAGGCACTGGGATACTTTCACAAAACATACTTGGTAAAAACAATTCATGTTTTGAAGAAACATGCTATTTTGAGGGAGGATAATTCATTTTTTCCCACCTTATTCAGTCCTTGGCCTTTCAAACGGTATCAACAAAGGAAGTGACTCCTGCAGATGCTTTTCTGGTTCCTAATTTATTGAGAGCTGGATGGAGATCCATTGACTCATTTCACATAAGCCACCAAAGAGCTGCTTCCAGTTACTGCTTGGACCAGGCTATTGAGCTGAAAGATGCCATCTCCAACTGCCAGCCATGTTTCACAAGAAACATAACAAACACGTTACAAATATTTCAACATTATAATTCAGCCTTTGTTCTTTTGGCACTTACTTGGCAAATGATGTCTCCAAAGAGGTATTTTTAGCAAACACTATATAGAGAGCTTCAAATCTTTGTCTTTCTTCCTTTGTGGAAGATATTTTTACTGTCTGTGAGATGCCCAGAGTTAAAGGATGTAGAAATGACAAGATGCTCAAACCTCAGTCAGATTCCAATTCTCTGAAGGTTTTTGGGAGCTGTGTGTATCCATGTTAGAGACAGTTTCCCAGTTCTCCTCTGCTGCTCTGTTGGGCAGGGGTGACGCCAAATTTGTTGGCTTTATTTGGTGCTTAAAACATATTTAACTGGAAGTCACATCCATGCCACAGGACTGCTTTTTGGTTTCAAGAAGTGTTTGAGAAGCGTGCTATTGACTTTACCAACAGTTACGTGTTTTTGAGAAGATCAGGAGAAACAAACTGCTGAATCTGAAGATGAATTCCAGGTACACTCATCGTGCTGAGGGCTGGAATTGTATCAGCTGCCAGGCAGGATTCATCTACCCTTATTCGGATGCTTAAAAGCTGCATATCCAAGGCAGTTAGTCATCAGAACCTACTTCTGTAGTCAATGGGGGTGAGAAAGCCCTTTCAGAAAGGGCTTCCTCTGAGCTGTGTTAGGAGATGTTTGCTTCTACTTCTCAAGGGTGACTTCTTAGCACCGTGCCACTGCAACAGAACAAAGGCTGGATTGTTTTTCAGAAGGTGGCTGCAAGCAAGGCCCCTGTTGCCCTGCACTTGTGCAGGCCTGATTGCCTGTAGCTGCTTCTCACTGCTGTGCCAGTTTGACTTCTGAGTGGTTTCTTATAGCAGATGAAATTTCAACAACAATAAAACCCATTGGCCTCACCTTGGTAAAATATCCCTGCAGATACATGCAAAAGCTTGTGAATTCACAGATTTCTTGTTTTGCCAACAGCGTAGTCAGAGAATATATGTTTTTTTCCAGAAGAACATGAGAATGTGCTTCCCCAGTCACAGCTGCCGAAGTGCCAGGGTGCAGTGTAAACACAAGCATAAGCAGGCAGAGCTCTGGCAGGAGCACCTGTGAAGAACCCAGGTCATTTGAGCTTTGTTCTTGGCTTTTTTTTTTTTCCCCATTTCCTTGTGTAATTCTAGCTTATCCCATAGTTCCTTGTGCCATTTAGTGTTTATTTAAAAACAGAGTTCCATAAAACATTTTTCTTAAGTGCACAAATAGTATTTTTCAAGCACGTACCTGTGTGAAGGCTTGCCAGAGAAACAGCTTGCCTTTCCCCAGTGCTGACCTGATCTGACTGTAACACTAAACGGAAGACAAGAGTCAGGACTGATGCAACGATTCCATTTCTCAGCTCATCCTTTAGGTTATATAAACTGCACTTTGTACTTTAGAGTCTGCTGTGGTGCCGTGTACTTGGTTGTGGGATTTTTTGTTTGTTTGTTTTTTTTTAAATCTTAAGATCATCTTGTAGAGATGTTTGCTGCTTTGCTCACAGCATTGAAAAATCTGTGGTGTTTGTAGATGATCTTAGTGGTCTTTCCAACCTTAACGGTTCTATGAAATTGATGATTCTGTAGATGTGAAAAGCAGAAGGAATTGTAGGCAGGAATACTGTGTGTACTTCAGGCAAGAGAATGATTGAGATGAGCGTTGAGGGATACTGAGCTTAGCTATGAGATTTTTGCTTTTGATACTCTGATTTTTGTCTACTCATTTTTAAAATCAGATTGAAATTGCCCTGATATTTTGCAAGCTGCGTGTGAGGAGTGCTTTGTAAGCCTAAAGCTTGTCTTGGATACATTAGCATTATTATTAATACTACTATAAATGGTTGGAGTAGGAAGAAATCTGTTCCCCAGTCTGCTGTAGGCACTATTACAAGGCAGGATTCTCTGGATGAGTTTTTCCTTGTTCTTACATCTCAGAGTCCTCACAGGATTGAGCCTGGTTTCAATTACTTTCCTTCATAATCAGTGGTGATGCTTTTGATGACTTGCTTTACAAAATGATGTGCTTTGATTTCTTAGTTTTGCAAAGTACCTCAGGAGTTTGATAGAAAATTATATAAAGGAGTGAAACATAATTTGCTTGAAAGCTGCGAGGCAGGTACATCACACTGGGAACAGAATAAAGCTTGCAGCTGTAATTCATTGGAAGATGCATTCTCATATTATTAGCAGGAGAAATATCCCGAAGGAAAGGAAAGCTGCTTGAGGCTTGATAACAACCCCAAGAGACCTTTGCAGCTTTGGGCAAGCATTGAAGGGCCCCTTCTCTCCTGGAGATTGCCAGCCCTGCAGCTGCCCTGTGCTATCAGGATTTGTTGATGTTTCTATAGTTTATTTTATTACTGATTTTTTTCATAAGGCTTTACTCAAGGAAATTTAAAAATATATAAACAGACTAGCCTCCAGATCCTACTCCCTTCCCAGTGTTATCATCTTAGACCTGGGGAGAGCAATTAACTTTTTATTATTTATTTATGCCCCCTGTACAGCTCAGTATCAGCTGGGGCATGATCTGTGGAACAGAAAGTGCTGGGTTTTGCACAGACCTTTTCAGTGTGCCAGGGGTACTTCTAAAGTAAGAGGCTTTATTTGGTTTTATATTTTTGTACATGACTGCAGGTGAAATGTGTCTTAAGACTCAACTGAAGCATTAATTAATCATCTGAGGAATTACAAATTTAAATGATTTTGGTTTTGTACTAATGCTATATTATTACACTTTTTTTTTAATGCCCTTTATATTTTCAGAAGTGAAGAGAATGTAACAGAGCATCTACTTCCTAGTGATTCATGAAATTAAGAGGCCCTCTGCCTTCCCCTGTTTTAAATCAATGTGACAAACTACGCCCTTTATATTACGTATATTCCCGGTGCTTTACCAGGAAACTGGTAGAACTTCCCAAATGTTGTGCATTTATCTTTCTTTTAAAGACAGCTGATTAATGTTATTTGCATGTGAGCAACAAAATGTGTAAACATTGACTGGGGACTCATTCAAATGAACACTTTCAGTTGGATTCACAACTGCAACATTAAGCCAAGGGTGAGTGTTGCCCAGCTTGGAAACAATCATAAAACTTAGCAACTTATGGTACGTTAGTATCGTCCTCTCTGTTTCCTTTTCCCATGCATTTTCTGAAATCAGAATGAGACTTCAGCCCTGTCCTTGGAGCACTGAAAAACATCTGCCTTGCTTATCTTGCCACACACCCTCCCAACCGTGATACACAGATCAGTGCCCCTTCTGCAGTCGGCTGTTCAAGTTAACTCTTTCTCCTGTCTGATGAAGTGGACAGCCCAGAGAATTGTACTGATAAGGAAGGGGCCATGTGCATTTTAAGTTTCAGGGCAGGCTGAAATGAGTCCTTTAATAAGTAGCTTTTTAATACTTCATCAGCTTCTTTCTTCCTAAGAGTACAGGTTCTTTGCGTGAATGAGGTCATTAAGCCTCCTGATCTGCTAGGTATGTGAGTGATACATCTGCCCTTCTGTAGGGTAACTGAGGTATACTCTAGGTAGACTTTTTTTCTTCTTTTTCTGTAGGATTTCTTTTTATGCTTGGGAAATATAATAGAATCTAGATCATCTGTTACTTAATGCAGCTTTCTGTGCTGTAACCATACAACCATCCTTCCTCTGTATGTATATCAGATGGAAACAGAACTCTCAAAATATTTAACCTCTAAATGCCAGAAATTTAAGGTGTTTTTAATCTGGACAGATTTGACCACTTTAAGTCACTGTTGGGGCTGTGTTAGGGATGTCATAGCTAGTAACTGGTGGTAGAGCTGCTGAATACAGCAGGATGAGTGAGAAATTAGAGAGAATCTTAGGGTGGATATTCCCTTGTTTTACTGTGAATCAGGCATTGGACTTTGCTCTCAGCGTTCTTTGGGTAGTCAGAAAATCATTCAAATTAAAACATGGTGCAAGTCTCTGTCTACTGCGTGGCGTAGACCTGTGATCCATGTTAACAGTGCTGTTTGAACTTGCCTGTCCACACTGGGCTGTGTTCAACATACCTCCAGAACCAAGTGGCACCCAGGAGGGGCACCTGGTATGGCTTCTGGTGCAAGATAAAGCAGCACAAACTGCAAACCCTTCCTGGTCTTTGTGAGTATAGGTAGGATTATCTGTGAAGAGTGCAGCCTCTGAGGCATCATCTAGGGGATAGGTGGTCAGTTGGTCATTGGTGAGAGTTAATATTTGTTTACCAGTTGTCAGAGTTAGAGTATAACATAGAACTCACAGCTCATCTGATGTGCCTGCCCATTGGGAAACAGGACAATCCTGTCCTCCCATCAAAACAAGTGTATCCAAGCCTTGCTTTAACAGGATCTGAATCTAGGTGCCTGCCAAAGAGGCAGAGCCATTCCTCCTTGATCCCTGTGTTCCATCACTCCCCTTTCACTAAATTTTTCAGTTGTGTATTTGGAACTGGGACTAGCAGCTCACTGGTTTTAGGAAGGAGTGGTCTCCTTTTTCCAGAACATGGAGATGACTAGTACCTTAATTTTGTCAGACAGCTGCATTTGTCTGACTCACCTTTTGGCTGCGTCACTGCAGACTGCTGCAGTGTCAGGAAAATAGTAGGAGTGTGTGGCCAGGGGAGGAAGCATCAATAAAGAAGTGGGGAGAGGGAGGGAGGGTCCTCTCTCCTCTCTTCAAGAAGAAATTCAGATATCTGCATTGACACTCCTGGAAACAGAACTTTGCAGTGATTTCTGTCCTTTCTGTGCAAGTGCCTTGTGCACAGAACTCATTCCAGTAAGAAATGTCCATGTTAAATATTTTAAAAGTAGCAATGATCTCATTCTTCCTACAGCTTATTTGTGTTTTCTGTCTTGGTTACTATTTATGGGAAATAGCTAGTTGTATCCAACTTGTCAAGCAATTGAGATCATTGCCTGAAAGACCTCTTTATTTGCCTCTCCATTGGTCTCCATCTTTATACTTTGGCACTGAACCAGTACTTCCATTCAGACTTCCTTCAGGTAACTCCACTTGTCCTCACCTCAGCTTATAGGATGAAGTCAAAATGACAGTTACTTTATAGGGCAATAGAGACTTGCATGTTGAAAAGCAGCACTGAGAGCCCTTTGCAGGAACTCAGGTGTTGGTTTTCCTTCTGCCTTTCTATAAAGCCTGCTCCTTTGCATCTTAAGCAACCTGTGTTGCATGAGGAGTGTTTCTTACTTATGAGTCTTGCTCCTTTTCTCAGCTGTTGAGAGCATGCTTAGCCCTCAGCACATGCTGCAAGACCTTTCTGAAGGTGAGGTGTTATTGACAGGAAAGGCTTGCTCCTAGAGTTTGTTGTTTTGTTCTGTTATTCTTGTCATAATCAATTTAATCTTGACAACATATGAAATCGTGTTCTCTAAGCTTATAAGTTCTTAAATCTCTCAATTTGTCCATTTTTGCATGTTTAATTATGGCATAGATGCGCTAAAGCCTTCGTATCTTATATAATCTTAGGCAAATGAGCATATATCCTTAGCCCTTTTCCCTTTCACTTTTTCTTGCAGCTGGATGTGACCAGAGTTTTTGCTTACACTCTGCTTTTACTTCTCTTGTCCATTAACTAAGAAACCATACAATTGAATTGAATCTCTGAGACTGAATTAATGGAAAACACTGCCTGTTTTGAATGAGCTTTTCCAGTCCATGACAGGAGAATGACCTTCCACAGGAACTAATGCTTATCACAAACCTCATCATCTTTCGCCTACCTACAGATCTTCTTTTCATTTTTCTTTATTCCTTTCCCTTATCTTCCTGAAAGGGTGAATATGTGTGTGTAGGAGATAGGAGAGGTTATGTACATGTACACATATCTGTAACAAAGCACTCCTGGATACACCTCAGCCTTAAAGGAGATGAGGAGCTTTGGCATTAAGCAATAGGCTGCAGGATAGAGGCAAAGGAGGATGGAGATGAGGAAGCAGGTGGGAAGTCTGAACAGAAATACCTGTTCAGTGCCGTGTGTGATGAGTGGACACCAGTGGAGTAGCAAATAGAGAGGCCTTTCAGGTAGCAGTCTAGGTTGCTTGATGAGTTGGATACAGGAAGACTGTTCGCATCTTTTTCTGTATCCTGGGCCTCATCATGATCATCTGCTTTATGTGCCAACAGCTGTCTCCTTCTCCAGAAACCACAGAGAAATTAACTGTTGTAGTGGGATTCAAATGGGCAAACATCTGCTCTCCAGCATTGCATGTACTAACAAGATTCGTTACCTGCATTTGTAGCTTTTAAGGCCGGGGGGATCTGTTGTGCTCATTAACCCTGGCTGCAGGCATTGTGCAGGCCGTCACCGGTCATTGATGTTCTACATCTCATTTAACAGCCAGCTCCTTTGCTGGCTCAGACTGATCATGTCTAATTACTATATTTAATTTGATTGATGTGATTCAAAAAGAGTCAGAGTTCTGAACATACACCAGCAAAAAAAGAAAATAAACTCAGGGCCTTTTATCTTGCTGTATGATTCAGTATAAAAATCCCTTGAAGTTCCCAAAGGTGAAGCCCCGCTACTTCTGCCTCCCAGGGCTCCTTAGAAAATGGAAAATCTTTGCAGCATCCCTAAGATTGAAGAGTTGATTTTCCTGGATCAAAGCTGAAAATGTATTACAATTTCAAGGAAACTTTTTGCAGTTGTCTCGTTAGAAACTCCTCCTGTTCTTTGCTACTTTAAGTTGTACCTCTTGGCCATGGAAGAACCATACTTGGAGATATGGTCTGTGATTAGATTATACTTTCAGACAGTTATATGTGTTTTGAAGTGGGACATGTCTTGTTACACCCAAGTATAATTTTATTTGGAGAAACTGGTAACTAACAAAGGAGGAAGCAAATTTTTTGTTCAGTGACCTCTGAAATGTTGATTTGTCCACAATTACTTAACAATCCAAAACATTGCAGCAAAATGTTGTGCTTGAGCTTCTATGTGCAAGTTAGTTTAGCAGGTCTTAAAACAGTGTTTTCTTGAATCCATCTGCATGGAAGTGCCAACTAAAAGCTGAGAAAATGCTTGTGTGAATATGTTTACTTCAGGAGGCAGAAGCATCTAAACCCAGGAAGCTCCTTTAAGAGAACAATGATTTGCATGGCCGTGAAACTTAGGGAAGGTCAAAAGAAAGGAAAGATGGAAGTAAGCTAAAGCAAACTTTGAAACGTCATTTCACTGCACAGCATTGTTAGCGCATTGTTAGCTTTTCAGCAAGCTACTCCTTTCGCTTTTTGCCAGTAAAGTGAAATACATCACGTCAGGTAGACCCTGAAAGCAAGAGTGGACTGTGTGGGGCTGCCAGTTGAGTTCACCCATCACACATGGTGCTTTGAGCCCTCCAGGTGCTGACCAAACTGGCCTCCATTCAGGGCACTGCCTGGAAGACATCGCAGCATCTGGGTAGAATCACAGAATGGTTTGGGTTGGAAGAGGCCTTAAAACCCACCCAGTTCCAACCCCGTGCTGTGGGCAGGGCTGCCACCCATCAGCTCAGGCTGCCCAGGGCCTCGTCCAACCTGGCCCTGAGTGCCTTCTAGGGATGGGGCATCCACAGCTTCTCTGGGCAGCCTGTGCCAGGGCCTTACTGCCCTCTGAGTATAAAACTTCCTCCTAATAACTAATCTAAATTTCTTCTCTTTTAGTTTAAAACCATTCCCCCATGTCCTATCGCTATCAGACTGTGTAAAAGATTGTTCTCCATCTTGTTTATGAGCTTCTCTCGGTTCTCAGCACCAACGCTGCCCTCCAGCCTTCTTGACTCAGTAGACATACAGCTTCTTTATTTTCCCCCCTCTCTTTACATGAGATTAATGAGATCTCTGTGTTTGTCTACCTTACGGCCACCTGCACAGTAATTTTAATGGGTATTGAAACCCAAATGATTGGGTTGTCTGAAAAAGCCCTTCTGCGAATAAAATAAAATGGGTTATTTGAAAGGGCTGAGCTCATGAAATTTTTTTTTGTATGTCCCTGCAAGTCATTCAACACTGAGTGAATGTTCTAAGCACAGGATGTCTCCAAATTGTGCCACTAACTGCAGGACAGAGCAATTGATAAAGTAATTGTGTCCTTAAAAGTTGAATAACGTGCAGCGGAAATTGAAGTTATTTGTTATTAATGATCTTAAACTTTATTAACTGGTCTCCCACTGTTTGTGAAAGCAAAAGTTAGAAGTAACTGTTTTAAGTGTGCATATATATTTATGTTTATGTATAGCTTATGTAGATAGTCATCTACAGATGTCATATGTGCATCTATCTATGCACATCCATGCACGGTTTTACTGGCCCCATATTGTTTCCTGTCAGGGAAAGGCATTTCCACTTGCTGGCCGTGCTGCCTGCTGGAAGCTGAGCGGGGCTGAATCTCAGCCTGGTGCTCTGGGAGCCTGCTGCTGCCCTCCTTGAATGGCAGGAAATCCTGGAGTGCAGAACAACTCCAATATTCAGTTTTTATTCCTTATTAGGAAATATTTCCTTATGATTACTGCGGGTGTGTTGTGACGATTTACAGTTAATTTCTGTGAGTCAAATGGAAGAGACGAGGCCCAGCTGCTGAACTCTTGCTCCCTTTGTTCTCTTTGTGACCAGTGCGGGCAGAGCTGGCCTCCCCAGAACACCTTAAAGGATGAGGTTTTTGCCCAGTGCAGTCGCTCTGTCAGGGTTGCAAGCCTCCTTGTGCTGGCACGAGGCGTCAAGTGGCAGTGGGAGAGAAACAAGCAGATAGCTGGGTGGAAGGTGGGTCAGCTTCTTTCAGAAACAGCATCAGCTGGTGTCAGCTTGGAGTATACATAGAACTGTGGCTTTTGCTGGTGTTGTTTTGAAAGGCTTTTTGCCTCCTTGCAGCCCCTCCTTTACACTTTGGGGTCATCCCAGACCATCCCCTGGGCTTTCCCAGTGCCATCGTTCCCGAAGGGCAGTGCCTGCTGCAAAACGTCCCTGTACTGTGCATCAGTGTGAACATCTCCTCGCAGCTTTCTCACGGCCACGAGGTCGGGCCTGAGCAGCCTTTGCTCCTTTTGGTGTGGGAGCTGGGGCCAGGCCAGGCTCCTGCATTTAGCTCTGCCTGTAATGGGTGGCTCGTGTGGGCCTTCCAGGGGAGAGCTAGAATGACTTAAAATGGCTAAAACATTCCAACATCTCTTGCTTTTAAATAGCAGAGCCTGTGCCGACAGGGCTAATTTTACTCTGTTTCTTGGTGCTGCTTTAAATAGAACAACTGTAATTCATTCTCTAACTTACAAGGAGCAAAACTTATGAGAACATAACTCACTTTGGGGGATGAATAACAAACAAAAGGCAATGAAGTACATAAATGAAGCAAATGAGATAAAGCTACAGGACGTCAGGAAGATCTGGTTTGAACAATATCACTGAAGAAGAAAAATCTGTGTGTGAAATATCTGTTTTATTGTGTTTGGCAGGGAATGTTGCTTGCTTCAGGTAGTATATTAAATAAAATAGGAATGTGTGAATGGTGATACTACTGAAAACATGAATTATTTAGGAACGTAGCATTTATTTTTCTTTCTTAAACGTATCCCAGAGCAGCGTGTGGCAAACACGCCAGTCTGATAACTGTGAGCTTCAGCAATGGCAGTAGTGATGTTAGCATCATCTGGGTACCAGAATAAGAACACGATGTTGAAGTGCACCAAATTGAAGTTCGCTTATGTCAATTAAAAAAAAAAAAATCTTTGGACAAGGCTCTGTTTTGAACATGAGAATCTTTGTTTAGTAAGAAAGAGTAAGCATTAAGTGAGTTGAAAAATACTGACCCATAACTAATACAGATGAGGACGGTTGGGTTTTTCTTGTTTTCTTGCTGTCCTGAGAATGCAAGATTCTGTAGTGTTTTGTGTGTTCCTGGAGGTTTCTCAAAAGCCTTGAAAGTGGATTTGAAATGGGTTACAGAAAAAGAGGGTGGGGAACCTCTTCGGGAAGAGAGACTCAGTCTAAACAACTGGATGGTGAAAGTATGCACAACACAAGTGCCAAATTTGTGCTAGCAGAAATGGCAGTGCAAAAAGTCCTTGGTATTTGAGGCTGGTAGCCTAGAATAACCACGTTCTCCTTCTGTTTCATCTCTGGAGCTGCCAGCTGTTCCACAGCACCTCTGCCTGTGCTGCATGTTTGCACATCAGCTTGTCATGTGCACAGCCGTGTGCTCCAAGCTGCCCACAGAACCTAGGCAGCTCTGCTCCAGCTGCTGCTCCTCCCCTCTTCCTGTGTCACACCACCCCATCCTGATGAGCCTTTGGTTGCTTATTACATTTATCTGTCCCTGCCCACTTCTTTTTGGTGTGAATCATGCAGTTATTTGTGTGTGGTGGGTTATTTTTCTCATATGCATGTGTGTGTGTATATATATATATCCTGCCTCTCTTTAAGGGAATCCAAACAATTTGGAGGCAGCAGGGCTGGTGCTCAGACATCCAGCCTTGCTGTATCCATGCTCCTTTCCCAGACAGCACTTCATTCTTTAGATACAATCCTGGTCACCAGTGCTTTTAGTGCCTGGTCTTACTGGTTGCCTTGCTGTGTTATCTGTCCGGAGCCACACAGCATTACTAAGGATACTCTGACTTCTCACCCAGAAGAACTCCAGTGCTACATGCAGTGTTGATCTCTGGCATTTCTAAAGGTAACCACTGTATTGTGCTGTATGCGTTTACTTTGGAACAGGTCTGACACCAAAAGTGGATCTCTCCTTTCTCTTTTAGTTTCTAATTCTTGAAAATACCATTTACGTGCTTTGTTTCAGGAGAAAGTTGAATGGTGAAATGCGTTTTGCTTAGAAAATTAGATCTTTTGAAAAGCAGGAATTTGTTTCAGCATCTTCCTTGCCAGTGGCTTCCACTAAAGAGCCAAAATTTCATTGTAAATGGAAACTTTCATAAACTTTGCAATTTTACTCCTTTTACTGCAGTAGGGAACTGCCTCCATAGTTGCTGGGGTTTAGGCGTGTGCTTGAGTATATAAATGAGAACAACTATTGGCCTTACCATGAAGTGACATAGCTGTTTTGAGAGGAAGGATTGATGTTCACTGTCTGCTTACGTAAATGTAGCTTTATGTTTCAAATTGGTGTAGAGATCCAGAAGCATGAGGAAGGTGCCGCAGTTCTGTCACACAGAGGAAAGCATGCTTTTGTCTCTGGAAGAATTGTGAGTTCTGCTCCTTAACTTCAATATGCATTTAGTAATGAGCCCAGAGTAAGATTACTCTAGGATGTGCATGGTTTCAAGGATAAGAATATTCCCCTTATAGGGCTTGGATCTAGATTATATATCTATTTGTGTAGGCCCAGACCTTGATAGTTAGACTAAGCTATATGGTGTAAGCCAGGTGTGCAGGAGACCTGCCTCTAAGGTGGTTGTCACCTTCAGAGCCAGTCTTACGGAAACAAAGCCCAGCTGTGACACTGACACTGTCCAGCTTGCACATACTTGCTTTTTCTGCTGATAGTTTGTGTATGGGAGCAACAGCTGTTCATATTGGTTAATGTAGTATCCTGAGAAATGTGAAACCCTGAATTAAGAAAGACTGTGTTCTTTATGAAACAGTTGGCTGTAGTTTTCTCTGCTTGTAGCATGCTGTCAAGTATTCTTCCTCACATTGAAATGTGAAGTCGCTAAAAATGTGTATGTGGAAGGACAGAAAAGTGTCAGAAGGATCTGAAATAATGGATTTCTGTCTTTTTTGGAGGGAGAGAGGCCTTTCTTATTGAGATGTTTGCCTGTTCACCATCACTACAGTTCAAGCGTTTGGTGATATAAAGTGCTAGGGTTTTGCTGTCTACTCCACATCCCTGTCCTTCTGCTACATTTTTGCAGGATGGAAAGTATGGCATAAGGTAATAAAGTACATTTCTTGACATCTTGTAGCACATCTGGATAAGTAAAAATAGGCTCTGAATTTGCCAGGGATGATAATGCATGTGCTTCCTTCCTGGCAGGTGATACCTCTATGCCATCCCTCACCTCTGCATGCCCCAGGCTGGAGCTGAGAAGGCTAGGTGCCATGTGCAAGAGACTTGACTTTGTGTTCTTGTCCTTCCTGATGAGGAGGTGACCCCAGTGAAGGGCCAAGTGTTTCTTTTAGAGGAGACTAGATCTCCAGGTGCCATCTTCCATCTTTTCTGGGTTATTATTACTAAGTGGGATTGGATGCTTCCATTGTTTTGCTTTGATTAACCAGAGCCTTAATCTAGAAGTCTAATATGAAACCACTAATGAGAGGCTGTGGGAGCTGCCCAGAAGTATCCTGATGAGATCGTGAGTTTTGAGTCACCAGTTGTGAAAGAGCTGGGCAAGGAATTTTCGATGGTGGAGGCACTGCCAGGAGAATCCATCAAAGGTTTGACTTACAGCTGCCACAGTAGATTGGAGCAAAGACCGAAGTTGTAGTAGACCCTGCTTGGCCTTTTCTTACTTTCCAGTTATCTTTAAACTTGAAGTAAAGAGTAGAAATATGTGCTTGGACCTGGCAACATTTTTCAAACAGGAAGGAGATGGTGAGTGAAGAGACTTGCTCAGACAAGACTGTTGAAAACTCCATTTTGTTAGCATGGGGCCTGCTATCTGCTTTTGCTGTTCTTCCTGCAGCAGCACCCTCACGCTCTTTCCCTCCATGCTGCTGTCCTACCTGCATCTTGGAGCATGACGTCCCCTTGTTGTCTCAATCCTTGCAGCCCCTCACCTCTCTTTCCTATGTACCCACGCTGTAGTTATCATAGGTAAGCAGGCCTGGCCTCGTGCTGGGAACTTAGCCATCCGTCTGGGAGGTATGGGCTTGAATTCTGGGCCAAACAGTACAGATGGTTTTGGCAGCTCAGGGGCCTGCTCAGGGCCCCAGGGACTGCACACTGTGCAGTGTCTCCCGCCCATTAGGTTTTTTTGACATCTCTCTCATCCAGAGCCTGTGGTGTGTCATTTTTTTCCAAAGTAACAGGCCCTTTGGAAAGCAAAGTCTTCAGCCAGAAGAGTTTCAGCCAAATGCAGGGTGGTTAACGTGACCTTCTTGTGGTGCAGGGAGTCCACTGCGATGCTGGTGTTGCAGCAGGAAGAGAATGCTGCCATTGTGTAGATGGCATGAACTTGGGTGAATTAGTCATTTTTTTTAGGGCATTTCCAAGAACTATGGGTGGCACCTTTTCAAAGTGTTCCTGTTAATTTGGTGAGGTCAGTAAAAGCTTCTTCTTGAAGTCTGAAGCTTTCTCCTTCTGCTTCCATCCCCTCAGGTATCCTCTGTTTTATAAAGCCCCTATTTAGGGATTTTACTTGATTACACTCTGCTGTGTATTCTGTTTGAGATGTGGATTTATGTTTTGTTTTGGGGTTTTTTTTAGTGGAAGTAGAGAGGTAGGAAGAAAAAGGATGAACAGATTCTCTCTGCTGTGATCTAAGATTGGATTTTGCAGACTACCTTGGGTCTCCCACCACCTCTGCACTCCTTTCCATTTACTTTGGGAACCTTGAGAGCTCAAGGCACTTTCTGCTTTTACAAAGCTTTTTTCCCTATAGTGCTGGAGCAAACTGGTGGCCACCTGGAGACACTTGGGACAGGCACCAACTGCAAAGTGAGCAAAAGTCTACTGGGTTCTTTCTCATGCAGTCCTCCTGCTCTGGTGGGCGTGTAGCGTGGTATGTCACTGAGCTCGATATGAGATCCTGATCTGTTAAATAGCTTTCTCTGAGCTCTCTGAGTTACTGGTTGGGCTCTCTTCTGTATTTTCCTGCTCTAGGGCCACAGTTGACTTCAGCCCTGCTATATATAGCACGGTGTACTAGTGCCAGAATTGTTATCTCCTTTTTACAGGCTTAATAAAATCAAGTGACTTAGGTTTGCTATTTGGTAACGTCTGCATTTGTGAGTATAGGAGCATGGGGAAAACAAATTAACAGGAAACAAAATTGCAGTGTTATTTTATCCTACCAGCAAAAGAAGGCGTGCAAGTGGTAAATTGCCTGTTGCCTGCTGGTGATAGGGCCTGCTTTACCTTAAGGAAAGGTTAATCCGTTCCAAGTCTGGGTTGATGCTATGCTGTCTGGATGCTCTAAAGCAATCAGGAGGTGGGATTTTGCTCTATCAGGTCGCTTTTTGAATTTAATCACAGATGCGGTGTGTGTTCAGCAGTTGTTGTGTTTGATTGGGTGTTATCAACCTGATGCTGGTTCTGCTCTCAAATGTCTGCTTTATATTTATGTTTCCCCACCTATCAAGGGAGAAGGAAGGAGGGTTACTACAAAGTTCTCTAACTTTTGGAATAGTGTCCGGTATGGGGTATGTGCTTACGTGGAAAATATAACCCCTGAGTTTTTAGTAAAGATTATTGACAGCTGACAGCTCCCATCTTTCTTTAGTAGAAAACTGCAGGGGACAAAATAATGATTAAAAAAAGAAAGAACCGCATCACCATAAAGCAGTTGTAATGCTATTAAAACCTCTTTGCGTGTTCATGTAGAGATACATTCTTATTCTCGGAACTCTGGAGTCTCTCACGCTCAAATACCCGGCTAAAATAATGTCCAGCTAATGTTATAAAAAGCCTTTATGTGTGACACAGCAGCTGCATGTCTGGCAACAAATATCTTATTGTCGCACCAAATTCAATTAAAAATCCACACGTTAAAATGATGTCTTCACGACAGCTGTCAAATCCAAAACAAAGCAGAAAAGCAAGGCAGAATTAAACAGTGTTCCTGTGTGATGGAAAGATGCAAATCTGTTTCTTGTACGAAACTCAAATTTGAATTCTTTCACCTTAAAAGGTATTAAGCTCTTCCTGAAGATCATAAACCTAATTTAGGATTTCTCTTCCTCAAAATCCTCTGGTAAAATGGAAAGGTTACTTAAGCAACTAAAAGGAAGTGCATTTACTTCTGTGTAGTTTTCCATTTAAAAAAAAAAAAATCAAACCAACAGTGGGCTGAGGTGCTGGTACTTGTGACTGCCTTTGCAGTGGGACAGCAGCTGTCCTCGTGTGCTTCAACCCAAAACCAGTTGAGGCCCCAGTCCTCCTAGGACAAACTGCATTGTTTTTAACATGGGTCACCTGCAAGGGGCTTGCAACTGCCCTAGGATGCTTTGTCCAGTATTACAAGGGTTGTTCTGGCATGACTTAGCTCCTCAGATTTCAGATGGAAAGGCTACTGTCTTCAAGAGCTTTACGTTTCCTTTTTTCCTCTCTCTTTCACTTTTTAATGGCTTAGGAGCCATGTGTCCTAACCTAGAAGTACTTTATCTCCAGAGGTAATGTATTTAGAGCTGGATTTCAAATCTACTCTTTCAAGACTTCACCCAGCATTGGAGAGCCCATACATGGGGAACTCTGTAAAGCGTATGCCCTCCAGGAATCCCCTGTTGAGTTGTCAACAGGGCACAGGAATTAAGCTGAAATGCTGGCTACTTCATGCGCTGCTGGTGGGGTAAGGGTTCTGTTCTCCTTGGCTGGCTGTTGCTTCAGAGGTAAAACAAGAAACATAAGTTTTCCATTTAAAATATGGTGAGTCCTTGGATTGCGTCCAAAGAATGTCAGTGAAGCTGGTGAGGGGTCTGGAGCACAAGTCTTATGAGGAGCAGCTGAGGGAGCTGGGACTCTTTAGCCTGGAGAAGAGGAGGCTCAGGGGAGACCTTGTTGCTCTTTACGACTCCCTGAAAGAAGGTTGTGGCAAGGTGGGGTTTGGCCTCTTCTCTAGGTAACAATGATAGGATGAGAGGTAATGGTCTTAAGTTGTGCCAGGGATGGTTCAGGTTGGATATTAGGAAAGATTTCTTCTTGGAATGAGTGCTGATGCATCGGAACAGGCTGCCCAGGGAGCTGATGGAGTCACTGTCCCTGGAGGTGTTCAAGAAATCTGTAGATGTAGCACTGAGGGACGTGGTTAGTGGACATAATAGGAATGGGTTGGCAATTGAACTAGATGGTCTTAGAGGTCTTTCTAAACTTAATGATTCTATGATTCATTATTTCATTTTGACATACTCATTTCTAGAATGCTCCCAACAGTTCATACGCAGTTTTGTTGAGCTGCTAAGATATTCTAAGATATAAGTTGATTATTTTATATCCTTGAATTCACCTCTCCTCTGGATAGGGTTAGGGGTTTTCTTCATGTACTTTTTCATTTTATCTTGTTGCCCTTCCCTCCCCTGGGCTGGACCCGAGCCTACTGGACAAACATCTTCCTAATTTGTGGCTGGATGAGCTGCCCAGAGTCTGCATAGCTCTTTGCTATGATTCACCCTTTGTTTTGCCAACGTGTTATTTGTTTTAGAGAGTGGGTAGTGAGTCTTGCTAGCTGAAAATACTTTTACAATACAATTTTTTTAATGTATTTTCTTACATATAAAGAACAGTGCTTTTCCTTGAAATCTATAGCATCTAAGAATTTGGAGATAGATGGTGGAAAAGAGGTGTGCATGTGTGTGTTTTTCCAAGTGCGTAATGATTTGCTGTGCTCTTATTTCAGTGTGTGTTACCATGGCGATGACTGCAGGGACCACAACATCCTTTCCCATGAGCAACCACACCCGCGAGAGAGTGACGGTGGCCAAGCTCACACTGGAGAACTTCTATAGCAACCTCATTATCCAGCATGAAGAGAGGGAAACCAGGTACCCACTCTGCTTTCACCTCTCCCCAGCACTTCTTGGCTGGATGTTGCTGGTGGGGCACCTTCAGCTCCGTGAACAGAGCAGGTCTCAGGAGTTTTTCATTGTTGGTAGCAAGGAGATGATCACCTGTGAACATCTCCTGCCGCTGCACTGAGCAGTCCCCAAATGACTGAGAACCTCTACTCTTCAAAATCTCATATGATTTACCACCACCTCTAATTATTACTACTTTGTAGAAACCAGTAGTCACATGGTCTCGCTTTGCAGCACATGTGAGATTTCCACTTGTACATGTGGTTTTGGCAACCTCTGATTCCTTCATGTGTGCCACAGGGAATAAACCCTACAGAGGCAGATACTGCTGATGCACAGTAACTGGTTTCTGTGTAAGGCAGTGGCTAGTGGTGTCTATTCAAGCTCTGCGGCACTGAGACCATGCCAGGACTCATGAAGTGTGCAGAAAGGAGCATGTGGGAAATAGGGAAGGAAGAAATGGGTGGGAAGAAGGTGTCTTAGGATAACATAATACCCACCCCTAAGTTTCTCCTGTGTGGCACTAAGTGGTGCTCTGTGCAAGGGAGCATGTTAGTCATCTCTGCTTTAGCTCCTCTTATTGCTGCACAGTTCTGCTTCCACTGTGGTGAAGTGCCGCTTGAATTAAGTGTCAAAGCACTAAGCACTTGATTATAATGAATGTTGTGTTTCAAATTGTTGTCACCATGTGAAATTATCGTTCTCTTGCTAATATGTTTTTAATTGAGGGGCTTTCAGCTAAGCAGCAGGGTTTCCCTCTTCATCACATTTAGTCATTATCCCATGCAATTGGGTTGCCTCTAGTTAGGCAAGTAGACTGTCTACGGAGGGCCTTTAATTTAGGGGATCCTACTGCACTTCTTGAAATGCAGACAAGCAGGAGCAGCCTGGCACCCAGTGTCCAAACTTGCATCTGCTACCAGTGGGCCACTGAAACCACACCTTGAGGGCTGTGCGGAGGCATCCTAGGGTGAGCAAAGAGAGCTCCAGGAGATGTGCTGGCTCCCTTGCCATGTGTGTTGCCGCCCCCATCTGTGGGGTGCCCCAGGCTTTGCTGTACACTTGGTACCTTCTAGCCTGGCCAGACACCATCTGCAGGAGCCCTGGATCAGTGAGTCCTCATCCAGGCAGGGTGCTGAGAGGAGAGGAATTCTGCAAGCACAGAAGTATGAGCTTAAATTTGCTTATACATTTTTATCATATTTACAAGTGAGTATGGAATGGGTAGTAAGTTTTCAAACTTCTATTTGAGGCAAACGCTTTGGTATCTGGACTACGTGAAGTAAAGGGGTTATCGTACTGTAGTGCTATGGTATGTTTGTTTTTTTTTTTTAGTTAAAAATAAATAAATGTCTTGGTTTTCTCCTCTGCAGACAGAAGAAGCTAGAAGTGGCTATGGATGAAGAAGGCCTAGCAGATGAGGAGGTAATGCTATTTCAGTAACCTTTGAAGAGATTGCTTTGCTTTTTGTTTGCGTTTCTTGAAGTTGGTGTTTGAGTTTATGGGAATGTTAGCTGACGTCACATTCAGTTTATACTGTAAGTCAATGTTTCTTTTGTAAATAACAGAGAAAGCTGTGCATATGCTTGAATATGAGGTTTTGAATAGCTAAGGTGCTCTTCATGCTGTTTTTAATCATAATGAAATATATGATGACAGCAAGGTTATAACATGTTTTTCAAAGTTTAAAATTGTTAGATGTGATTTGGCATACAGGTAAGGAAAGGGTGAGATGCAGTTGGAAGAACTGGATAGAAAGCAAAATGCTGAACAATTTTTTGTCTTTGATTTAAACAATAAAGCAAGTGCTTCCTTGTTCCATTTGAATAAGGGCATGTCTGAGTACTTTTCTGAGGTTGCTCGTTTCATTTCTGCCTGTACTGTGTCCAGAATAGATACTGGAATAAATAGTAACAGCACTTCAGTCATTTCTGGTCATTTCTCAAGTTTGTGGGGTTAATGTAACTTCCGGAAAGAGGGAATAGCTAATGTGGGTGTCTGATGCCATCTTGTGGTTTCCAGTGACACTCTCATCATTGTACAAAATCTGCCAGGTCTGATTGTTGAGTCTCATTAACAGCCTCTGAAATCTTGGCATCTTTGGGAGCATAGGCTGGCATTCATCTTTTCTCAAGGTGAATCCCACTAATATTTTTATAGGACAAAATACATGGCAGGATTGAGATAGAACATTCTTTCAAATACAAGTATTTTTCTGCTGTAAAACAAATAGATTTTGTTATAGGATAGCATAAGTTGGATTTCTGCTTCCTGCTAGGTTCCTCGTTGCCTGTCATCACTACTGCATCTGTCAGGGTGCAGGTTTAGCTTTTATTGAAGTTTTATGCTACTTAAAAGCAGAGTCCTTGCCTTAGCTGGTGACTTTGGCATTTGGACTGATGGACTTTGAACCAGTATGATTTTTTTCATTGATTTTTGTCACCGCTTCTCTATATCCAAATAACAACCCAAAATAAACAAGATCTAGGCCTGAGGCCTCTCTGTGAAAGAATGTGTTTGTGCATTGCACTTCAAGAAATTCAGAAAGATTTTCTCTTTCACGTTTTCCCTGTACCCGTAATGAGAGAGAGTACTTCACAGTAAGAGTGATTATATATCTTGACTTTCTGTAAAATGACTTAAATTCTCGTGTATGTGTTTTCTCAGAAAAAACTGCGCAGGTCACAGCATGCTCGCAAAGAAACAGAGTTTCTGCGACTGAAGAGAACAAGACTTGGCTTGGATGACTTTGAATCTTTGAAAGTTATAGGAAGAGGAGCGTTTGGGGAGGTTTGTGGCTTTCTTCCTTGAACAGGATATTAAAAATAGATTGAAAATTAGAAGAAAAGATTTTAACTATAAAATAAAAAGTTCCAGTTGGACAGGTTTGTTTCAGGAGAACAGCTATTTGAGTAATTGCATAAGTGTAGTAAGACCAGAAGTGAATTATGAGCATGGATTTATCAAGGCCTTTGGAAAGGATCTTAGTTTCCCACAGCTTCACATTAGCCCCAAGTGGTGGTACTCATGCAACCCCCTTGAAATGGTGGATTTGCAGTAGCACAGCTCCTCTCCATAAAAATCCTGCCCTGTGTCACGTGAAGGTTGTGCCTGTTCCTGAATTGTAGCATACACAGTCTCACAGCTACCTGGACTCCAGTGTGCCTGCTAAGAGTTAACTTCAACTATCTGTTGATCATTCATATTGGCTTTGTGTATGATGTAGAAATACTTCTTTATCCGTATGTTTCTCTGTATTTAACAAAACAACTTTTCCATGCCCCCCAGTTTAGAGCCGCCTTCTATATTTCACTTGGGGGTAGATGAGACTGATTGGGTTGCTTTTCTCATTAAAGGTACGTCTTGTTCAGAAGAAGGATACAGGCCATATTTATGCAATGAAGATACTAAGAAAAGCAGATATGCTGGAGAAAGAACAGGTTTGTGTTGTATAAGTTCCCTAGATTTCAAAGTTACATGGCCTAGAAATTTCTAGAGTTCTGTTTGGTCATATTTTCCACTTCTGTAGCCCCCATAATTGAACTGCAGTGCAAGGCATTTATGGAGTTGCTACGTCAGTATAAAGTAGTACTTAGGAAGTAAGGTCGTGTAACAGCATTTTTGAAAATGTTTTATTTACAGCTGCTTAGAACAGTGATAAAAAATGGTGTTCTTTTCCTCTAGTCTTTTCCTTTATCGATGCATGCCCTGTAGCACTTGATCTGTAAAGTTACATTTCAAAGAAAATACTTCTTGAAAAGCCAAAGTAAAAACTGAGAACTCATGATGTCTTCTTTTGGTGGTCAGATACCAGCAGGTGTCGTGTTGTTCATTATTTGGCTTTGTTTTTCTTTTGTTTTGCTTTTTAGTTGGATTTTTGTTTGTTTTATTTGCTTTTGCTTTCTAATCAGGAATTCATTGTGAATTTGTGACAGGACACAGCAAGCTCTTTAGCACCACAAAGAGTAGTGTACCAAAATCAAGTGTAGATGTCTCAAGCAAAAGCATAGCTGGAGAAAGCTGTGGTTGTTTAGCCTTGAGCACTGTGGCCTTTCAGTACCTCAAACGAGCCTATGGGAAAGCTGGGAAGGGACTATATTCATCAGCTAGTGTAGTGACAGGGCAAGAGGGAATGAGGAGATTTAGGTTAGATATCAAGAGGAAGTTCTTTACTCAGAGGGTGGTGTTAGGCCCTGGCACAGGCTGCCCAGAGAGGCTGTGGATGCCCCAGCCCTGGAAGTGTTCAAGGCCAGGTTGGATGGGGCCCTGGACAGACTGAGCTGGTGGATGGCAGCTCTGCCCACAGCAGGAGGATTGGAATCATATGATCTTTACAGTCCCTTCCAACCCAAGCCGTTCTATGATTCTGTCTTTCTTACCTGTCCAAACCCCATAACTAGTTCATACAGTATATTCCCCTGTACTGCTGTTAGCTTTTTTATCCTAACAAAGGATTTTTGTCTTGCAACCTTGAGCTCTAAACATAGGAAACAAGAGAAGTATCTTGTGCCTCACAGGCAGGATGTGTGCGGCCCACTGGCTGAAGCCCTGCCCTCATTTCATAACCTGATATGGCAAAGAGGCTCAGCTCACCCTCTGCATTTAGACTGGGGCTGTAAGCCCCTCTGGAGAGTATTTATCTGCTGTAACTTTCATTGCCAGGTTTGTTAAATGGAAAATATCACAGGATGCAAATACAAGAAAGTTAAAACTTTCAAGAGTGGTAGCACCGGGAGATTTTTCTGGCTGTTTTTTAAGCAAGTTTTTAATTTTATACTTTATAGCTGCATTTAGAAATGGAATAATGGCAGGTGGAAAGAAATACATATATATATCTATATATGTTTTTAATGAGACTATAACGAATAGATATGGCTAGATAAATCAAATTTGAGTGAGTATCTACTACCGAGAGGGAACCCATTGCCCTGTGAAAAAGACACATCATAAAAATATTCAAACTGACAAAGAGATGCAGAAGACTGTTTGCTGGTTATTGGAAATATCCCTTGACGCTGGAATAGTGGCACATAGTACTTACCTTCTTTCCAGAAGTTGCTTCCTGTTATATGAAATATGAAAATCTTATAGCTTATGTCAAGAAATATTTTTCCGTATGTATGTTTTTCATTTTCCTCTGCCATGAGGGTACATTTTAGTAATGCATATTCTCTTCTGCGGTCTTCATTACCGTTAGCTTCCAGTGAACTCACAAGGCAGCAGCTCTCAGCATATTTGTCACAGACCCAACTGGGACTGAAATATCCTAAGCATGGCCAATCATTCCCAAAGTCACTTGCCCAGTGTCACTGGTTTATGGGCCGATTCGGCCCGGTTCCGTGACTAATGGGGCGGGGGACCCACATGGACCCATGCCCCAAGAAAGGGGAAGGGGGAGAAGGGAGAGGGTAGGGAGATGGGCCTAAAAACAAAACAGTGGCAACGATCTGAGGAGGGAAACTAATTTACTAAATAAGATATTGGAATGCAAAAATAACACAATATAATACAATATAA
>JANHGO010005619.1:0-22743 GCA_024606505.1 Aquila spilogaster
GGGGTTGGGGGCCCTGCGTCGTGCCCTGCTGCTTCCAGGGGAGCGGGGCAGTGCTCAACGTGCTGACTTCAACATGTTCCTCCCGCGCCAGGCAGGCTGAGCATGAAAGTTCAGACTTCCAGGCACGAACTGACTTCTCTTTCTCTGCCGAGTTTCCTGTTTGATCTTCCTGGAGCTCCCGACAGCTGCAGCGGGGCGACGGCGGCTGTCAGACAGCGCATTGTCTGCAGCGCGGGGACGGGCTGGAGGAAATCCTGCTGGGGGGAGCGGGCGTGGGTCTGCGGTACCCCCCACCCCGGGGCTGCCACCGCCTCCGGGCTGCCCCTGTGCTGCCGCTGCCCGGGGCCGCAGTGCCACCCCGCCACCCCCGGGCCGAGCACCTCAGCCAAGGGCACGGCAGGACGCCGATAACGGAGCCCTGCAGGGACCGGTTTCCGCTCCTTATCTCGCAGCAGTGCCACCCAGCACCAGGCAATGTCAGATCGGCTGCAGCTGTTTGGGCGCAGTGTGCCTGCGGGGTTGGGGAATGCTGAGCTGAGTGATGCTGAGGGAAAGGAACTGATCAGAGCTGGGAAAACACCCAGCGCTGCGCTGTGGGGATTTATCGGGAAATCAGTGGGAATGTAAATTGTGTGGGAGATCAGCCTGAAATGATGGTGTCATCAGTCTTGTGTTTCATTACTTCAGTAATAAGAGAGTTCCTCGGAGAAAACAGATGGTGCTTGCCTCGCTGTCACCCTCTCTTGTGGCCCAACAGCCTTCACTCTGTAGCCAACGAAAAGCAATTTCTGCACCCCCATGTCAGCGCTATTCCCGGGGCACACTGCAGCCCGAAAAACGTGCCGGGCTCTGCCTTGGCCGTGACACCAGCAGCACGCGGTCATAGCACCATGCCAGGCGTTGGCTGCTGCTCTGGGGTGTTCCCAGCCCGGGGGGTGCCGAGATGGGACCCCCGCGATGGCTCTGCACTGTCCTGGGGAGCGCAGCCCCATGGCTGAGGTCATTGGTTCCTATCACACATCAGCTGCTGCTCGGGAGCAACAACAGAGCTGTAAAGCCCTTCCCTGGGACGAGGTGAGGCAGCGGCTCCCAGCACTGGGCTGAAGTCCGCAGGGCAGAGCGGGGCAGGAGCACAGGGTCCTGCGGTGCCGCTGCGCACCCAGTGCTGCACCCGATCACGGAATCACAGAATCACAGAATTGTAGGGGTTGGAAGGGACCTCCAGAGATCCCGATGCGTTTTGCTTTTGCAGCGATGCTTTCGAGAAGTTTCCCAGCAGTCGCTTTGCCTAATTACTGTAATCTGAGTGACTGATGCCTTGTTTACAAGGAAGCCTTGTCTTTGTTCTAGAGCTCTGCCCTTGAATCCTTGTCAAATGTCAGATCTGCTTTATGGATATTTTCATCTGTCTGCATTGGTTTATTTATGCACACAGTTCAAACACAAAAGAACAGTTTTAGTGCTGCAAGTTTATTTCAGCTCTGTGTCAGAGGGGAGAAAAGGGGACAAGGATGATGCCATGTGCAGGGATATAGGCATGGCCAAACGGGCCCTGCTCCCGCAGCAGGCAGGGAAGGGCGAAAGCATTGCAGAGCTGGGGGTATTACATCTGCAGGGGACTCTGCTGCTGATGAACACGGGCACGTGGCAGTGGGAGCAGTCCTGGGCGTCCCCGTGAAGCTCCATCCCAGGGATGTGGGGGCTGCAGGGATGGTACGGGAGCTCCGTGCGCCATTCTGACGCCAAACACAAATGGAAGCTAAAAAAAGTCCTCCGTCAGTAAACAGCACCGAGCGTGTCGCGGGGTTACCGAGACCAGGGAGCCCATGCACAAAAACCCCTCCGTGCTGCAAGCTGAGTCAGTTCCGGCCACAGCGAGGAGCGTTTACTGAAGCTGTTTAGGGAAAGCTGGTGGAGAAAGTAAACAAAATCTGGCGGCTGTCCCTTAGCACAGGGCCTGGTCCCCACTATCAGAGCGGCTCCTGCCTCTGCCAGCACCGTCTGCACACAACGAGGTGCTGATACCCCCAGGCACCGCGCTGCGCTGCGCTGTGTGCGGGCACGCACCGAGGAGGCTCTTGTTAGCAAACTGATTGGGAAGAGAGCTGCCGGCCTTGCCGTCTGCTCGCAGCCTTGCAGGACTCGTGTCCTGGCTCACCCCCCTGCATGCAGCCCGTTCCCCCGCTCCTCGTTTGGGAAATAGTTTCCTCTGCGGTTTTCTCCTCGCGGGGCCCTGGGGCTGCTCTCTGTTGAGGAAAATTCTTTGATCAGTAGAAATTACACCAGGAAAATATTTTCCGTTTCTGCTGGGATAAAAACGGCTCAAGCAAAGCGTGATTGATTGCCGAAAAACGGAGGAACCCCGGTGCCTTTTCGGAAGGCTTCCTACTGTTCCTGCAGACAGTAAACACAGAACAGATTTAGCAGCAGAGCCCAGCGTGAGGCAGCCTCTCGCTGCAATAATAGCAGAGCCTTTTCTTTTTGCTTTTTTCTTTTTTTTCCCTTTTTTTCTTTTTATTTAAGAAATCCATTTGACACAGCTGATGGGAAGCGTGCTGCGGCTCCTCGCCTTGCAGCGCCGCGCTGCTGGGGATGCGGCCGTCGCTATTTGCTGCTGTTTATCCCAATGTAGCAACCGCGGGCTGCGTGACGAACTGCAAACAGGCGCGGAGCACCGGCACAGCACTGGGGCGATAAACCCGGGAGAGGCACTGCATGCACTCAGGGAACTGCGCCCAGCATTGCCCATACTGCAATCACCCATCATGAGTAGCACTGGCATGACGTGGGCAGTGCTGGGGCTGCACCATTCCCAGCCATTGCTCGTGGCAGAGCGTTCTCCATGAGGAGGTGCAGGAAAAGGGCTCTGCCCGAGCACCAGTGCCCCATTCACCCTGACATGAAACCAACTGGAGCAACAGGGGAGCTGGAGGAGGCGTTGGGTTATTGCTAATCGTGATGTCAGGCAGCACTGCAACTAGCAGCAGCTGTCCCAGACGCCTCCTTTTGGTATTATATATGCAAATACAGCCATAATTTATTTATTGGAAAAATCCGTATTTCATAGTAATCCACTTTCTTCATAGTATTTACTATTCAAATCGCCCCAGCTCCTCATCATAAAGAAGGAACCCGCTGTGCACGGCTCTGAGTAAATACAGAAGGCGGCAGCCCCAGCCTCGCAATGCTGCATCAAAGCGTATCCCTGCTCAGTGCCAGTGGTGAGGATTCAGGTGACCATGTGCTCCCGGCTCCATTAAGTGACAGCATTGGCCGTGTCCTCAGCCCGGGGAGCACACCGTCCTGTCCCCACACACCCGGGGTGTTTCTAGGCTCTGCAGGGCTGTGTGCGGTTACTGCACTCGCAATCCTAGAAGGAGGTTGGAGACCTTTGCCAAGCCCTGGCTTTGGCTCTGGCTGGTTCGCAAAGCTATTTTTATTCAAATGCTGATGTTTTCGTTGCTGGTTCTTTCTATTTATGAACGGCTTTAATGGTGCAAAGCTTTGTAAATGCTGCACCCACCCCGGGGGACTTTGGGCTTGAAATGAGCCCTTTCCCCCAGGGCCCTCCAGGCAGCCTCCAGCTGGCCGCTCGCTTTGTGCTGCTTCTGGTTCCCAGCACGGAGTCCATGGGAACACAGGAACAGCCTCCTGCACTGGCTGCCCTGGGGCTTGGTGGCAGGGCCAGGAAGACATTGGCAGGGACCCAAGGCAAGGAGCGTATGAGACGGAGCGTGGTGTGGCAGGTGGAGCAGGGTGCACAAATGGTGGAGGCAATCCATGGGAGACGCTGCGCCCCGGGCATCCCCAGCACAGCCGTGCCGCTGGGACAGCCCCTGTTCATCATCTCTGCAGTGATGGCTCTTCAATCTGTTCCTTATTCCTCTCCTTTATTAGGCATAATGTAGCAGTTCCTGTCTCCTCCTCCGTCTGAGCTGCAATTAGCACTTTTTGGCTTGAGTCATGTCCTTGCATCATATCTGGACTGCAGTCGCTCTTGCCAAGGTGAGCAATCCCTCAGGCAGAGATAGAGCCCTCTGTGCTCCCCGAGCTTCGGCCAGGCCGGGTGCTCCAAGGGACACGGTGCCCAGGGCATGCGCCAGGCACAGCACTGTGTCTCGAGCAAGCAGTGGTGCCAAGGAGGTCATGGCAGTTATATCCTATGCCCTTCTGTTCCTCCTAAGTGGAAACTGCAAAGCAAGCTTGGTTGTTACCGACAGATTGCCATGAAACCAGCAGCTGAGCCAAGCAGGAGAAAGACAAATACTTGTCTCCCAGTTTGTCCCTTCTGGCACAAGTCATGGGGTGACCGTGGTGCAGGGACAGCTGTGGGAGGTTTAGGAGCTCGCTGCTTTTCCAGCACAGCAGTTGTGCATGGGACCTTCAGGATAACGGCAGCAGCCGAGGGAATCTGCGACGGTGCTACAGACCTCCTGGGCACTTAAGGAAAGTTGACCATGAAATGTTTTATAGCTTATGAGAAGCTCGTAAGGCAGCCAGGACCTGCGTAATGGTGGATTTTAATTACTTAGATATTGATGGACATAATAACTGTGCAGCAAACCACAAAGGGAAACCTATGGCTGGAGGGGAGAGCAAGATTGATCTATGTGCAGCATATTAAATAACTCAAAATGTTTGGAGCCTCTTCTGGCCCTGAGTCCAGGAGCAGAGCCAAGTATGATAAATAAGGTTAGGGCTGAGAAGTGTCTGGAATCCAAATGTTTGTATTCTTGTTCAATTTCAGACGTTCACAGGAACAAAAGCTGTAGCAAGAGACGCAACGCTGGGCTCTGTGTGCCATGTGGGTGCCATGGAGCAGGGCTGCTGGTGGCTACTAAAGGGAAGGCAGCTCAGGGACTTCTGCACAGGTTTTATGGAAGCTGGGAAACACCTGGAGCTCCACTGTGCTGTGCCATGCTGTGCTGTGCCATCCTGTGCTGCACTGTGTTGTGCTGCACCAAGCTGTGCCGTGCCATGCCATGCTGTGCTGTGCCATGCTGTGCTGCACCAAGCTGTGCTGAGCCATGCTGCATTGCTGCACCATGCCATGTTGCACCTTGCTGTGCTGTGCCATGGTGCTGGGTGACTCCTGCGCTGTGGACTCACAGTAGAATTGTGTGCATCACCTCGACCAAGGCAGCACCTCTGTTTGTACTGATAAAGCAGATTGCTGTGTGGGCAGCACTGATTTGGGTCTGCAGCCGCTGCACTGGTTGTGGCCGAGGTCTGTGGCACTGCTGCTGTGCTGGGCTTGCATCAGCTGTCTGGCAGGTACCCCCCAGCCCTGGGGCTGTCCGATGCAGGAGCTGGCACGAAGCTGTGTGCAGCCCAACGACCAGTGACATCCTGCACCAGTGCGCCGTGCTCCACTTGCCCCAATTTCCTGTGCTCCTGTAAAATGAGTGCAAAGCGCTGTGTTGTTTTCAAACGCATCGCGACATCTTCAGGCACGGGGCCCACTGAATTATTGAAATGCAGCGTGCTTCCCGTTGTAATGCACCTGGGACCTCAGATGTCTGCGCCTTGTGATCAATAGTAGACAGCAGTGGTTTGGAAACAGAGAGGAATCAAAGCTCTGGCACAGCAGCCGTCCCAGCTGCCAGGAGCAGACAGGAAGGGCTGTGCGTCGCAGGATCCGCACGCACCCACTGCACGGAGCAGATCTGATCAGCGCTGGTGCTGTCACTGCGCGCTGCTCTCACGCAGCATTCCATGAGCTGTGGTTGGGTACTGTAGTGGAAATGCTCAGTCATGGCCTGAAGCAGTGATGAAGCACCTGGGGGGAAGGCAGGGCCAGCCTGGGGAGCTCAGGTGCATGCAATGTACCTGAGTGACAGGAAGGGGTGGAGCCAGGATGCACCCCTTCCCAGCCCTCATTTAAGGGTGGGCAGTGGAGGTGAGGGTATCTCACTGTGGATCCCTACCTACCTGAGGTCTTTTAAAGGTAAGCAGCTTTTTTCCCTTCATTTCTATGTTCGTGGCTGCTTCATTTGGGCTTGTCCTCGTTTGCTGCAGCCAAAGGCTTTGCCACTCTGCCATTATTGCTGTACTTTCTATCACATTATATTGATGCAGGTACAATGAGCCCTTCCTCTGCCCCCCTGGGAAAGCTGTAGGCTGTGCAGTGTCTCTGCCTTTTCCCATCCATGCCAGCAGTGCTGGTAGAGCTGAGGGCCATGCAGGGGGGGTCCCATGTCCCCTCCAACCGCCCTGCCCCATTTCTCTGTGAGAGCCCTCGTTACACTTTGCATTTAGAGTGACAATTTTCCCTCTCTAGTTTGCTGTTTGCCTGAAATGGTCTGAAATGTAATAGCCCCAGACAATCATCAGTATGAAATATCTCCTACATAAAATATGCAGCAGCTATTCAGGAACGAAGATGGAGTGGAACGAGGGCTGCCAGATAAAGATTTAGAGGCGCTGCCATGCTCCTATAGGTTGTTTACTGAAGATATTTTCTCCTAAGCCCCAGTTTTAAGAGCGCCTTTCAAAAGAGGGCACCGAATAAAATTTAGCAAGGAGCTTTAACAATTCAAGCTGCCGTGCGCTGAGCTTTTTGTTGCCCTTATGGGAATGAAACCTCCTTTCAAAGGACCTTGACTTTCTTCTGATAGTGCGGGAGAAGTGGCACTGCCAGTGCTATTTTTGCACCGAGACACTGATTGGGTGTGAAACCTGTCTCTGGTGGCTGTGCCAGCAGACCCAGGCAGACAAAACATGGATGCGCGTGGCCTGATTTCCCCCACGATGCCGGGGAACTGGGGGTGCTCTCGGTGAAGCCAGGCCAGTTGGGCAGCAGGCGGTGTGGATAAAGCTTTCCCAGTGGTCTTGGCACAGATGTGGCTGCATGTCCCCGTGCTGTAACCTGGGTTGGGGAAGGGTGTGCAGAGTGCAGCTGAGAATCCATGCAGACATACAGGGCTGCAGCCCCAGGGGGCCTGTGCTGCTCTCCCCATCCCAGCTGGCTCTGGGTGACTGGAGCATTGCTGTGACAGGGCAGTCAGTGCCTGCCTGCAGACACCCCGTGAGTAATTGTGGTCCGGCTGTGGCTGCAACGTCTGTTTAGGATCTCTGCCCGTTACTCAGCCTGGAAGCAGGCATTTCAGTAAGCAAAACTGTCTGACACAGAAGCAATACTGAAATGCAAGGCGAACAGAGCCCTATTCGTAGCCTGCACAGCTTGCTGTTTCCAGCCCGGGCACTACAGAGCCATGGAGTATCCTGGGTTGGAATGGACCACAAGAATCACTGCAGCTGCCTGTGACCCGCGGGTGCTGGGAACCCCTGGGCTCGGAATGGTGCCCTGTCCCAGCACTGCAATGCTGTGCTCCACTGCTGTGCAGGCAGGAGGAGCTGTGCCCGATGGACACCGGGTTTGGGTGTCAGAGGCTTTGGGTCACAGTGGGAAGCGCTGTCCTGCAATCCGCGGTGCAGTCAGCATTCCCACAGTGCGAACGAATGTTTTGTTTTATCCGTTCTCTCCCCACCCCCCACCTTTCCTGGGCTACCAGTGATGCTGTTGGCGGCTCTCACCCCGGGCAGCGCACAGCACCGGAGAAAAGCAGCTTTCTGCTGCCACCTCGTGATGGCAGCGGGATCTCAGCCGGGTTAACGTGTTTGGGTTTCTGGGGGAGTTCTAGGGCGGGTGAGCCCCTGGGGACTGCCCTGTAACGAGCCCAGCAGCACGGTTCGTTCCTAGGAGCTGCAGCTTTATTAGGCCGTGTTATTCCTGCAGCTGAGCCACAGTCCCAGTGTCACGGAGGCCATCGGGTGGCACAATCCTGCTGGTGCCCTGGGACTGTGCTCCCTGTGTGCTTTGGGGCTATGGATGGCAGCACTCTCCTCCCTCAGGCAGTGCAGCAGGGAATCATGGAGTCTTGGAGAGAGGGATGCTGCGGGGCCTGGGGTGGGGAGGAGTGAGCGGAGACCTATGCAAGCAGGAAGGGCTCCAGCCCCGGCCTCCATGCCTGTCTCCATGCACGGGGCAGCAAGCACCATGCCGGCCGCCGGGAGTCAGGCGCTGATCAGCCCCTCTCTGGTGCTGTCCCTGATGCTCTTCAGGAAGATGAAGATGTGTGACCCGCCGGTCCCCTTGGCCTCCAGCGCGGCCGGGGGCTTCCCGATGGAAGCAGCCTCCTCCTGCCTCGCCTTGGCCTTGGCCACGGTGATGTATTTGGTGACAATGGTGATGTGCTGGGACCTGAAGTCCACCAGTGCTGTGATGCAGTGGTTGAACGCCTCACGGAGCCGCGTGTCTGCAGAGCTGAGGATGCGCTGCCGCAGGGAGGGGGCCCGACTGATGTCCTTGATGAAGGCGCGGTGGGGAGGGGGCATGTAGTCCCTCATCCTGTGCAGGAACGCGGCTGCAAAACACCATTGGAGACATGGGGAGAAATGAGGTGTTTCTTTAGGTGGAAATATTGGATTGTTTTCCCCCTTCCCATTTGTTCTTTGAATGTTTGCCTGTGCTCTTGGAAGAAATAAAGAAGTTCACGTTAAACCACTGCAGGACCTTTAGGAGAGGGTGTGATGTAAACCAAAGGGAAGAGGAGATGCAGAAGGATGGGTCCCTGTCCACAGTCCAATGCAAATGTTCTCCAGCAGTTCCCAGCTGGCATTTGCTGGCACTGCCCCTGCCCTCTCCTGGACACCTATGGAAAAGTTTTCACCTTCTGGATCCCTCAGCACAGGGACAAGCAGGGGCTGAGCCCCACTGAAGCGCTGCGCTGGGCCCCACAGCAGTGCCCCGCTGCAGGGTCTGTGGGGTACCCCAGAAGCCCCAAACCAGCCTCCTGCTGGCTCTTCCCCTCTGTCCCTGGCACTGAGTTCTGCTGTTCGGCACCAGCAAGATCCCTGCACAGCCTCCTGTCCTCAGCTCTTTCCGAGTGCATTAAATTAATTGAGAAGCAAACCCGTATTAGGTCAGTGCTTCATTAGTGTTGGCTTTAACCCTAAAAGGCAGATTTTAGGCCTTTGCTCTCGGCATTTATGTATTATTTGCTATTAGGCTGGCTTTGCTAATTTCTGATAAACACATTCTGTTGTGGGCAGAGCGATGTGAATGGATGAGCTCAGTTACTGGCAGGGTGCTGGCGTGCTCCGCTCCTCAGCTCTGTACCCATATATAACCTCAGCAAAGAGCTGACATGCAAAAAACAAAGTCTGTTCCTCTGGGAATTTATAGCAGCACGGAAGAGTGTGCCAGAGCCTGGTTTATGGACTTCCTCATGTAATGTACTGAGGACAACCAGAGGCAGTGGAAGGGTTCTGGTGGGCGCGTGGCCCTGGTACCTGCTGTAGGCGCAATGGGTGCTGCACAAAGGGCAATGCACCGGGTTGGTTCTGTGCCCCCTCCTGATCTGTTCCAATAAAAGGGAGAAGGGATTGACTTACTGCTCTCCTGGCTATGGCGGATCCCCAGGAGCTCATCGAACGCGTGGAGCACGGAGCTCTGTGCCGCGCTGCCTCCAGAGAACGCCATGGGCTGCTCGGAGACGCCTTCGTAGAGCAGCCCGTGGGGCATGGCCGTGTTGTCCCGCCAGCTGCACGGACACGGGCAGGTCAGCACGGCCGGTGCTGGGCTGCACGCAGTGACCCTGGGCTGGCAGATGGAGTGCCGCCTTCCTGCCCCCGGCCATGCATCACCACCCCCTCGCTGCGCCCTGCGAGCCGTCCTCAAATGTGAGATAAATTCAGGAATAAACAGCACATCAAGGTGCGCAGCAAGGTCGTGGTGCAGGGAGAGAACCATAACTACGTGTGTCGCTATGAGCCCCGGGGCTGCGTCCCCACCCGCTGCCTTTATTTCAGCAGAGAACAAGCCTGCGATGTGATTTCCTCCCTCTCTTGAAAGATGCTCATCCCCAGCAAGGCCGGGAGCTGGGCTGCCTCCCCCTCTGCACACCATTAATTCGCAGCCGTGTCACCCTGCTTGTGCGAAAATGGATAAACGCTCTCTTACAAATGGAAAGAGGAGTTATAACTTCAGAGCCATAATGTGCCTGGCACAGAAATATCTCCTGACCTTCTGAAGAACGCACCGTTTCATGGAGCTTTCGGTGTTGGCTGCTGGAGCCGTTTGACTGCAGGAGCAGATTTTGCTCAAATTGCAGAGAAAATAGATTCATTATCGAATACCTTAATATTTTTAGTTCTCCCAGGGATGTATTTATAGTAACCTTTACTAGTGGGAAGTTCTTATAAGCAGAAGGGAATTCAAAGGCATGTTTTTCCAGGCTGATGACCATCAAGACAAGGTCAGCTCGGATAAAAAAAAAAGGAAAGAAACATCATCAGGATGCATGGAGCCTTTTGACTTAGGAATGCTGAGATATGCTGAACAGAAATAAAAATAGAAACCCTCTGAGAAGGCCAAGAGCGGAGCGGTTGGTGATGCTGGCAGCCCCGTGGGGAGCTGGGGGACAGCAAATCCACGGCACTGTGCTGCTGCCCTGACCAGGTAATGGGTGGAGGGAAAAGCGTCCCACTTACCCGGAGAGGAAGATCCTGATCACAGTGTAAAATACTGCTGGATCCACGTAATCTAGGTGGAAATTAGACCAGAGGTGTTACTGTGGGGAAAAGGCAGGTGATGGCACCTGCAGCATTGCTTCCCATGGGCTCCCCGAGCCGAGCAGGGCTTGGTGAGGTGCTCTAAGGGCCAAGCATGGTGCATTTACACAGTGCACCCAATGAGCCCAGAGGGTGCAGGCTGCTGTTACCGTGCACCCGCTCCCAGTACCATGCATCCGCTGCAGGGCCTTGCCCATGTCACCAATGGCCGCTGCCAACCCCTGCAGGGCTCGGTGCAGGCGCTCGTCATCAAGATGCCGGATGGCGTGAACGGCCTGAATGGTCGCCTGCAAGGAGAGGAGCAGGAGAGCATGAAATGAGGGGCCCAGATGTGCCCTGAATACTTCTTGGGTCAGGTGGCTGCGGGGCATGGGGCTTACAGCAGCCTACCTTGATGCCAGGCACGGCCGCCTTCTCTACCAGGAGCGTAACGAGGATGAATCCGCGCAGGCTCTCTCCCCCGGGCAGTGATATGATGGGCTCCAGGTTCCTGCAGGGCAGCCAGCAGCTGTGTCCCTGTGTCCCCGCCTGTCCCCAGCCCTGACACCACAGGCGTGGGGCGGTCAGGGGCTGAGCTCTGCTGCAGTAGTTTGCACTGAGCAACGATGCACTGCTGCATCCCAGAAATGGGCGAGTGGTTTGGAGGATCTGCACAGGTCGCAGCATGCAGCTGCCTGCCCCAGCGCTGGGCCAGAGCATAGCTCAGTCCTTGGGGCAAAAACCTTCCAGGTGCAAAACGTCCCACACCTCAAGCACAGGTAAGCAGGGATCTGCTCTGCTCAGGCTCTGAGGGATCCCAAACCCTTCCCTGGCAGCACTGCTGTTGTTCTGCCATGGCCATGGTGCTTTGCTGCTATTGCAGTGGTGTCTGTGTGCCAAGGACTGAGCTGTTTCCATTGTGTACTGGGAGAGAGAGGTTTAACCCAGCAGAGCCCTGCAGTGTGGGAGCACTGAGCCAAACCAAACTAATGCTGTTAGAAAACAAATAAGCATCTTAAATACTTACTCAATTTCCAGAGGCCTGGAGGCATTTTGAGCATCGACAGCAAATACACACGAAAAGGGGAGAAGCAGAGAGAGAGAGAGAGATGTTACAAACGGTTCTAGCAGTGGGCTGTGCTGTATAGGACACAAACAGGGTTGTTTGCCAGTGGGAGGCTCCAGCCCTTGGCCACTCGCCCCCACGTGTGTCATAGGGCAAAACCCTTCCCTGGCCCTTAGCTGTGGGGCAGCCCCTGGCTGTGGTGGTCCCAGATGGCTCCGGCTGGGACGGGAGCTCTGTGCTGCACAGGAGCCGCGCTCGCCTGGTTACCCGCTGGGATCCTTCCTCCTCCAGTTGGCCAGGACGAAGTCCGCATGGCTGAGGATGGGGGGCAGCCCCAGGGCCTGTGACACCTCCCAGAAGGGGACGGCCAGGGTGCGGGGCAGCACCTGGGGGCACAGAGCACAGCACGGGGCTTTGCACCAGCTCTGGCATCACCCCCGCAGGACGGCTCTGAGTCCCAGAGCAGGGGCCAATGTTACCTTCATGGTGCCCTCCTCGCCCTCCTGCCAGACGTAGCCCATGGTGAGGAAGCTGAGCACCAGGTGGGCCAGGTGCAGCTCCTCACGTCCTCGGAGGTGCTGAGTGTTCAGCTGTGGCATCTGACAGAGAGACCCCCACCAGCGATGGGCAGCACGTGTGACATTGCGTGCTCCCAGCCCAGCAGTGCCCTCCTGGCACCTCTCCTCGCACATCCCAGCCCCGTGCTCTCCCTGTGGATATCTGTTCTTTCCCTCCCACCCCTGCAGGGTTTGCTGTGGATAGAACCGGTTGGGCTGTGTGTGATGAACCCTGGTAACCCCCGGGATCTCACTGCCCTGCACCATGAGGCGCCCCGGCAGCTGTGCAATGAGTCCACTCTGCACCAAATTAAGGCTTTGCTTTTGCATCGTGTTGGTGATGTCGGTGTGACTCCCTGCTGAAAACAACGCTTTGCTTTTGCCGACCTAGAAGTGACTGGTGTCAACCTGACCCGGTCAGAGCACTACTGGTCTGCTTTGCATCGACCCTTGCAGACCCAGCTGTGTCAGACTGAAGTGTGAGAGCACACCAAAGTGACACGAACCTGGCGGACGCGTGCACGGAGCTGGTGGCTGGCGATCAGCTGGGGCAGCTCATGGGCGATCTCCATCCAAGGGCTGTAGGGAGGTGGCAGCTCTGTCTGGGGAGATGCCAGGAGGAAGAGCGTCAGCACAGCACACGCTGGGGACCAGTGAGACACGTGGGTCCGTTCTGGGGCTGGGAGCTCGATCCTGCTCAGGACACAGAGGGCTGGGAGATGAGCACAGCCCTGGGCAAAGTCTTTGGTCATTGTAAGACTACACCCGGACACGGCTGCTTCGTCCTGGCTGGGCTGCAGTGCAAAGCAGCCACGGGTTGGGGAAAGGGAGCGCAACGGCAGTGCTGGGTGTGCACAGGGCAGTGCTCCACTGCATGGGAAAAGGTTTAGTGGCAAAGGACAGGAGCACCCGTCCAGCCCGCAAATTGCAGCTAATGGCTTGTGTCTGGTTCCTCCACTTGTAGCACCAGCCCGCGTGATTGTGAACTAATGGACGATAAACAAGTGCCTGCCTGTCCCTGAGAGCTCCCGCTGTAAATTGCGCCTGGTGACAAATGGCACCGCTCATAGCACGGGAGATTTGCCATCGAAATTCCCTCCTCGTACTCGTATAAAACACTGTAAATCCACAGCCACTGTCTGAATTGCAAAGCTCCTGCTCCTCTCCCCTGTGCCGCCTGCTGCAGCTGCTGTGACCATTTTAAAGGCGAGGAATTTGTCCTATGAATCTGCCTCAGCCAAAGTCTCGCATGCATTCCTCATTGGTGCTATAAACTATTGTAAAACAGCTCTAAGTGATAACCCAACCAGCACAACGCTCCCCAACCCCACTGTCCGTCACTTCCTTTAGCACGCAGGCACGAGGGCACAGCCGTGTCCTACCAGAGGGTCGGGCAGAAGGAAGCCGTACTCCTCCGAGAGCTGGAAGCGGCTCAGCACCGTGCGCAGGGGGCTCTCCTCCTTCTCTTCCTCAGCCTCCATCCCAGCCGGGACACGCTGCGCTGCCCTGCTTTGTGCTGAGCCAGCGCCGTGCCCCGGCCCCGAACCTTGTCCTGGGGGGGGTGCCCGAGGCCGGAGGGGCTGAGCAAACACGAGTAAAGGTTGCTGATAAGCCGGAGCTGAGCTCCAGCCCCTGCTGCGGGCTCGGGGCGGGGGCTGCGAGCTGTGCCCCCAGTATGGGGACATGGGGAAAAGCTCCGGCATGGCACCGCAGTGGTGTCCTCCCCCCAGGACTGGGGATTTTGTCCCCGGGGGAGTGGAGTTTGCATCAACGGAGTCCTCAGCCCTGGGCTTGCACACGGTGCTGCTGATTTATGTGCTCCTAACAGCTCCAGCGCAGCCAAGGTAAATTAAGGGGAGCCACAGCTGAAGCTGCTGCCATGCAGTAAGTGCTGCATGGCAGGGAGTAAAGCTCCCAACGTCACAGCTCATGTCAGCTGAGGATTAATCTGCATTTGCAGCTAACTTCTTAATGGTTGAACACGAGCTGAGGTTGTCATTAAATTCCCACTGCCAAAGCACACGGCTGTAATGATGGATTAAATGTGCATTAGTGGATGGCATGCTCTCCCCATGGCAGCAGACCCAGGGGGGACCAGAGCAGAAGTAATACACAGAGGGAGCACCTGCACCCTGCCCTGCTCCCAGCCCTGCCCTGCTCCCAGCCCTGCCCCGCAGGGATCACAGGCCTTGGGCACCAGAAACACCTTTTATTGAACAACACAATACAAAGGACACAGCCATTCAGTGTCCCTCCGTCAGGCTCCCACCCCCAACCCAGGGGTCCATGCTGCTGCTGCTGCCAGTTGGCTCCCACAGACATCACTCACAGCGGCAGCCTGCTCCCAGTGTGGGCAGACAGAACTGCTGCCATAACACAGCCTCCATTCACAAGATCAGCACAAACCATCACCCATGACTTTGGCAGTATCCTTTAAAGGCCTTTCCAGCTATGCTGCTACGCATCCAAGGTGCTCCTTTCCTTGTCAGTGCTTTCCTCATACCTACAGGGTGGGAACAGAAGGGGTTCCTGTAAATGCCCAACAGCACTGCCTTCCCATGCAGGTGGTAAGGTCCGGGCTCTGCCCCTCCTGCCACCAAAACACCCCACGGAGGGGAGCAGGCTCACTCCTCTTCTTGTGGCTGCTCTGTGGACAGACACTGCCTCAGCTCCTTTCTCTTTATCACCACGAAGATGAGCCCAGCGAGGACGGGCGCACTGAGACACAAGGTGACAAGCTGCCACGTCTTCAGCGAGCCCTTGTTCCAGCGGTCTGCAAGGGACAACTCCCTCAGCCCACAGCAGAGCAGCGATGCTCCACTGGTGCCGCAGCCAGAGGGGAACAGCCCCGACCCAGAGCACGCCCGCGTCCTGAGCTCAGCAGCACACGATGCCCTCCCCACTCACCACCACTCTCACCACTCCCTCCCTGTGACTCTGCTTTCTCCCGGCAATCCGGGGGCTTCCAGCCGTCCTCGCAGTGACAGTCCCCTTTGCTGTCACACACCTGCGCGGCAGATGAAGAGAAATGATTCCCATCAGCTGCTCCATCAGCCGATCATCAGCACATCCTCACTTTTGCAGGCTGCGACCTGGGAGAGCGCAGCGGTCCAAAAACCGAGGACACGTTGCACTGCCACTCACACCGTGACTGTGGCATTTTCTCGTTATGTCACAGCTGTAGTTCAAGACGGCAGCGGACACACACTTCTGTTCCATGCAGACCTAAAGCACAAACACAGAGTCAGCACGCGATGGACACCAACACCCCCCTCCTGCTTGAGAATCACGCACCTCAAACCCGACCCCATTCAGTGGCATTCGTACCATCCACGTATCAATCTCAACTTGTTTGGGATACAACCATTGGAAAACCACTGCCCTTAGGTCTCCACTACTGCAGAAACGTTTCCTGCAGCTGCTCCTCTTCTTTTCCTTTCTCAGCACTGCTCACCTTGCGGTCGCCGCAAACACTGCCGTCCCTCACCAGCATGGGGTCCCTCTCCGTGCGAGGCCGCATGTAGTCCAGTGTGACACACAGCGCGTTCTGCACCCGCACGTAAATCACCGCAGCCCTCTCCCCGGTGAAGGGCACAGTGCCCCGGTACTCGCAGATGAGCTTCCCGCAGCGGAGATCTCTGCAGGACGGGGAGCAAAGGGCTCTGCACACCACCTCACCCTTCCACTCCTCCCTGCGTCACTCTCTGACCCGGGAGGGCTCAGCGCAGCCACCGGAGTGTGGCATTTCCATAGCGCTCACCCCCAGGCACAGCTGTGGTAACCACTGTGATCAGAGCCGCAGTGCCCCATTCTGTCCCTTTGGCCATTGACTTCCTCGTAGCAGGCCAAGGGCCCATTTTTGGCATCTACAAACACACACCATCACTTATGGACTGCCAGAAAGCCTCACCCCACCTCGCAGTTGGGCGTCATCACCGGGGCCACGTGCTGCACCCAGTGCTGTTGGTTCTTGTCCCTTGATATCCCCTGCAGAACAGCTCCCACCTTTGCCGAAGATCTCCTGGCACTGCTTGTCAGCAGCCTGGCACACCCCCCTGTAGCAGAAGGCAGTGTTCTGCCTGCAGGGATGCCCGTCCATGACCCACAGGTTGGGTGCGCACGCCCCAGAGGTGCCATTGCAATATTCCTTCAGCTCACACTCATCCTCAGAGCTCGTTCTGCACGGTGTGCCTCTTTTCATAAACTGGTGGAAAGAGGCAGAACGAGAGGAGCTCCGCACGGTGCGCACTCGCACACAGCAGAACAGAGCCCTGTTACGATGCTCTGCACACGGGGTCTCGCAAGCAAACAACGCAACACCACTGCAGCGCGGCTCACCCTGCACCTCGAGCAGCACGGTCCCGACAGGCACTGCACCCCCTTCCTTCTCTTGCAGCCCACGGTGCAGCACGGATCGCGCCGGCACTCCTGGAAGCGATGAGCAAAGACAGTCAGGAGAGCTCGTGCTGCTCCCATGGGGATACAGGGACACAGCTCCAGGGGTTCCTGGCACGGCCCTTCCCCGGGCACAGCCCCGGGCTCCCACCAGGGCTCACCACCCACCTCTGCAGACCCGCAGTCACAGGCCTCCCCCAGCTCCACCACTTTGTTGCCGCACACAGGAGCTCTGTACGACACGTTCACAGACGGCCTGTCCAGGAGGCACTGCCCTTCTCCAGAGCTGAGAAAACGCTCAAAGTCTCTTATGCTGCAGTTGCTGAAGGCTTTGGTGCCAGCCGAGTGCCTGTAAGCAGAGGGTGAGGTCTGTGTGCCGGGGCTCCACGGCCCTTCCCATCAGCAGAAGGCACATGGGGAGGACGGGAGCCTCACACTGCGCTGCTCCGCATGATGCAGGCGGCTCTGGCACAGCCACAGCTCCCAGCGTCGTCGTAGCTCATCCCCAGGCTGAGCCCCAGCAGCTGCGCCACGGCCACCGAGAACGCCTCCAGCATCGTGGCATGAGGGTACTGCGAGGGCAGCACGGCCGTGGGGCACTGCCCGCCCCGCCCCCCCCCGCACCACAGCTCAGCACCCGGCAGAGCAGCCCCTCGCCCTCCAGGTGGGCACAGCCCGACGCTGTCCATGGGGACAGGGCTGCCCGCACGGACAGACGGCTCCGTACCAAAGCCACTCCTCCAGCGTGGCTCCTCAGGCACAGCTTCCCCGCAGAGGACACTCCCACGGAATGGGACTGCTCCCTGTAGCTGAGGACGGCACAGACCGAGCCCTACGTGTGCTGCCCTGCGCTACATCGACACTCCTATTCCCGTCCTTTCCGCGCCAGCCGTCCCCTCCTTACACAAACAGGAATGCTGCGTCCTGCAGCCGCAAGGTACGATGTGTGTTCTTCCACTGCAGAAACCTCTGCAGTAGCTCCTCAGCACCTCCTGTGGTCGGGATCTTGTTCTTTTCTGTCCAGAGCTCCAGGGAAGTCAGCACTACGGTCAGGTTGAGGCGAGCGAACATCTGGGAACAGGCAGAGGCCGTGGCTGCTCGGGGCCCCTTTGCTCCCCACTCTCCATCCCACCGCAGCACGTTTCCCACCCAAGTGAAGGCACTCACACTGTTCACGTAGCTGAAAAGCTGCACAATCTTGGCGGTCACCACGTACGTGTCTGCTCCCATGTACTCGTACTGAAAGGTGACAGATTGCAGAGCACTGGAGTGCTCCGTGCAGGGTCTGCCCGCAGCGTTGCCCCCACCCCGGACAGCTCTCCCACTGCAGCCCCCGCCATTCCGTGTCGTTCTCCATGCCCAATGGAGCTGCTTCCCTCCTCACGGGGCCTGCCAAGCCCTGTGCCCATTTCCCCTGATGTTCTGTGAAGGTTTTTCCTAGAGAAAACAATTCACGATGGAGGAGATGCAGACTCACCAGAGCTTTGTCCAGAATCACATGCATCTCCAGATACCGAGGGGACCTAGGAACGGCTTCCTTCGCCTTCAGGAAAACCAAAACAAATTAAACAGCAGCAGAAATCCCCATACGCACATTAACAGGGATTCATCGGCATCTGATGCACTGAACAACTGCAGGAACAACACTCAGCTGCAGAGCTGGACATCTCCCACGTCTATGGCACCACTGCACCAAAGCGAATTGCCCCGAGCTGTACTCACCACTCCATCCCACGGCTGCAGGGACAGCTCTGCAGCCCAGGCCGGGGAGCTGCTTCCTCCCAGCAGCTGCGTGCCCACGTTCTCCGTCTGCATCTGATAGACGAGGTGCTGGTTCCCAGCCGCAGCCTCCAGCGGCCTGATCCCATAGCTGGCGTTGGCGAGCTGCAGGACCCCGCTGCAGAGCAACGTGACCGCAGGGCAGGAATGGCTCTGCTGTGGCACCGCCGGTCCCCGTGCCTGTGCTCCTGCTGTCATAGCAGAATGGGCGGCTTACCTGAGCCCGGAGCAGGTGCTGAGTGCCACGAGTGACTCCGGGAAACCCTCCACGTAGCCCTCATAGAAGCAGTCGCGCTGGAAGCAGTGAAGCCGCAGCATCAGCGCGGTGCCGGCTGCGCGGAGAGCTGCGGGGAACCGGGACCGGCGCCGGGCACCAGAGCTGGGCACCACCCGCGTGTGGCCCCGTCCCGTCCCCGCAGGTCCCGCGGAACGAGAGCTGCGACGACCGCATTTGGTGCCCGCCCCTCCCTCAGCTCCTCACCGCCCCCAGCGCGGCCGCACCGCACCGCGATCTGAGGTGCGTGCGCTCCCCCGGGGCGGAACAGCATCCAGGGACAGCGAGAGGCCCGAGGAGCGCCCCAGCAGAAGGGAACGCGCACCGCCGCCTCTGCGGGCGTCCCCTCCGGCCCTCCCCAGAGCCGTCGGACGCAGCGCACGGCCGCAGCGTTACCTCCAGACGCGCGAGTTCGGATTGCGCGCCCCCGCCGCGGCCGTCGGTGTAAATCCGGAACTCCTCGGGCAGAAAAACTCTGCGCACAGAACGGACGGAACCTCCGCGGTACCGCTCCGCTCCGCTCCCCGCCGGGGCCGCCCCCGCCCCCACGTACGGCTGCCGCAGCCGCACGGTGCGGGGACGGCCCGCGATGGGGATGGTGACGGTTCGGGAGCGGGGCCGCCCCTGGGTCGCCCCCCCCCGCAGCACTGCTAGCAGCACCGCCAGCCCCAGAGCCGCCCGCATCGCCCCAACGGCCGCCGACCGCCGCCGGTTGCTTCAACGTCTTTATTGCCCGCGGGACCACCCCTCGCACTGCCCCGAGCTCCGCTCCGGCTCCGGCTCCGGCTCCATCCCCGCGCCGCTGCTCCGGCTGCTCCCGCTGCTCCCGACGCTGCTGCTCTCCTCGACGGCGGAGCTGCAGGGACAAGGGGGGCTCAGCGCGGGGGGCTCAGTGCAGCCTGGCTCCTGCTCTTGGGCTGCCGGACCCCATCACACCTCCATTCCCAAAATGTGTGCCCCGTTATTCCGGGCTGGGGACACTGTCACAGAGCGCACGGTGACGCCCCGAGGAGCACCAAGGATGCACCTGTCGTGTCCTGGCCACGCTCCCTCACGTTCTCTTCCTCACTCTACTCTTCCACAGCTGGACAGATGTGCTGCTTTCCAGCCGTGACGCCTGTAGCTCCTCCTGCATCTTACTTCTCCCCTTCTACAGTTTCCTTTCCCCAGGAACCAGCGGTTTCTCCCAGGTCATGGCAGCCAGCTGGGTGCCATGAAATGCATCCTCCGGATCTCAGCAGCTTTCCAGGAGCTCCCACAGATCCCTGCCCACCTCTCACCCTCAGCAGGAACCACCCAACGTGAACTCACGCAGCAGCTTCCGTCTCGCTCCCGGCACAGTGCCGCAGCAGCCGGCTCCACTTCACGGTCAGGATGACGATGCAGATGAGGATGGGGATGAGGAGGCAGAAGCTCAGCAGCAGCACGTTTTTCACTGTACCCTTGAGAGAGCCCTTCGAGGCATGGCCTGCGGACAGAACCACGCAGCAGCCCCAGGTGAGCGCCAGGCGATGCTGAGAGCCCCGGGGCCGCTCGGGGCACCGCCGCGGGCACTCACCGCCCACGTCCCGCAGCCGCTGCCCGCTGTCGGTGCTGCCTCCTACCGCGGATCCCCGCGTCCTGCAGTGGGGCGGGTTCCAGCCCGGCTGGCAGTGGCAGTTCTTCTTGTTATTGCACACCTGCAAATGCCAGAAAGGAAAGAAAACTCTTTTTTTCCCCCAGTTTCCCACTAATTCAGACGGGCAAATACTCCACGTCCCTTCATCCCATTTACTTTTGGTCTCAGAACATTGGGTAATCTCAATTTCTCCCACACCGCTGCATGATGATTCTGGAGGACGAGGACCCCCCAGGCCCAGGTTTGGCCGAGTCCCAGGCACTTGGACATAACCTCTCACTCCTCATCAGCGCTGAGCAGCACAGCACCACCGCCCCAACAGCACTGCTGTCACTTACCCCATGCCCGTGGCATTTTTTCTGCACATCACAATCATACTTCAGAACAGAGTGTGGGTGGCACGTGCCATTCATACAGACCTGCAAGTACAATAGGAAAAAGCCCTGCTGGGCACCTTTCTATCTCCCTTTATCGTGATGGCCATTGCTCTGTAAAAGATTCCCCGGTCTAAGGGATGATCGGTAAGCCAATGGCACAGGCAATAAGCGCAGAGCACTTCTAAGTTAAACTGCAAAATAGCAGCTATTTCCAAAGCTGTGATAACAGCTGTGATGTACCTCTGATAACAGTACATCATTTCCATGCTCGGGAAACATTTCTTACCTTTCCGGGACCACATTTTGTGCCATCCTTAACCAGGAGAGGATCTGCCTCGGTGGGTGCATGCATCAAATCAAAAGACACACACAGATGTTCTTGCACTTGAGCGTAAATGATGGCACCCTTTAATTTGGTGAAGGGAACTCGATTTGGGTACGTGCAGACGAGCTTTCCACAGCCCAGATTCCTGAAAAGGTCATCAGCACAGCAAAGGAAGAAAAGTCAGCGTGCAGAACGCAGCCAGGCCGCAGCAGGGTTCACGTCTTGCATCAGAAGTAAAGGGAAGCGCTGGGTTACACCTACAGCCATGAGCAGGGCTGGTACCCGTCCTCCGGGTGATTACCGCAGTGCCCAAACCTGTCCTGATGACTGTTGACTTCTTCATAGCACGCCAAAGGGGCATTTTTTGCACCTGGAAGCAATATAACAGAGGGTCGCACAGATGAGCATTTATCAGTTCTTAAAATGCAGTGACCCATTCTCGGCGCCCCACCCCTCCCCCCAGTGCCCCTACACCGGTGCCCCTACCTCTCCCGTAGAGCCGCTGGCACTGCAGCTCTGCAGATTGGCAGTGCCCCCGGTAGCAGTACCCGGTGCCGTGCTCGCAGTCGTGCCCATCCTGCACGTGGACGTCGGGGGGGCAGGAGGCGGAGGAGCCATTGCAGAACTCGGGCAGATCGCACTGCGCATCGGCCGGGGGGCGGCATGGAGTGTTGAGGGCCTTGAACTGCGGGAGGGGGGGGGACAGGAGCTGTGAGCTGCGGCTCCGTGGGCTGTGGGCACCGCACATCCATCCCACCCATCCCACAGGTGTGGGGCTGAGCTCCTGTCCAGCATTTAACTGTGCCCTGTGCAGCGTGATGCTTGGCTTCAAGCATCAGCAAATCGCTTCCACCTTTCCCAATTAAACCTCTTGAAAAGAGTCTCCATAGCAGCTGGTTTTTTTGGGAAAGAAAAACCTCACAGCAACAGTATATACAAAGAAGGGTCTCTTTCCATTGCATTGTGCTATGGGAAGCCCAACCTGACTGAAGACAAAGAACAGTGCCACTATTGTTGTCTGGAGGTGACAATCCAAGCAAAACCAGAATGCTGCATCATAGTCCTCCTGCAGAAGGGGCCTCAACTCCCGGCAGGGACGCACACACCTCACCTGACACTTCTCACAGCACAGTCCCAAGGAACACTTGGAGCCGGGCTTCAATTTGCACTGCGCAGTGCAGCATGCATCCCTGGCACACGCCTGCAAGCACATTACAAACTGTTGCTGCCCGCTCCCCACTGCCTCGCTGCAGGGTGAGTGCTGACCCCGTCCTGCTGACCCAGAGCAGCTCAGGGAGCACCAGGGAGCAGAGCGGGGAGCGGGGCAGGGATCCCGGCCCCCAGCCCCCCCCGGCCCCGCTCACCGCGGCACTGCCGCAGTCGCACTGCTCTCCGTGCTCCACCATGCCATTGCCGCAGACGGCGGCTTTGGGGTCCGGGTGCACCCGCAGGGCCCTGAGGAAGGGGCACTCTGGGTTTTGCTGCAGGAACTGCTCCAGGTCCGCAGCGCTGCAGCTGCTGAAGGCCTTCGCCCCACTGATGTGTCTGAAAGAAACGGTGGACCTCAGTGGTTGTGCGCCGGCACCGCCACAGCTGTGGGACGGGGCAGCACTCGGGAGCATCTTGCTGCTGGAAAGAAGAGGCGTCGCTTTTCAATAGCCAACCCCTATCTCTTCATCCTTCCTTCCTCCCCAGGTGCGTATCCCTACACCGCCACCACGTCCGCAGCACAGCCCTCTGCCGGGGGTGGCTGCGTGCGGCCCAGGGACACTCACAGCGCTGCCGACTCCATGACGCA
>JANHGO010005620.1:0-22742 GCA_024606505.1 Aquila spilogaster
CTGGACGCCTACCTGTGCAACCTGGTCTAGGGAGCCTGCTCTGGCAGGGGGGTTGGACTAGATGATCTCTGGAGGTCCCTTCCAGCCCCTACAATTCTGTGACTCTGTGATCTAACTATGATACGCAAATAAACTAAAGGATACATAATGCTGAAAGAAAAAATCAGTTGTGCATAAAAATGAATGCCACACTTTAAGTCATGCAAAGTTTTACACACTTTTTGGCACGTGTAACTGAAAATAAGCAATATTTTTGTAAAGATTTAGAGCAGCAAGTTACTCTTGTTAGGAGTGGATTTGAAACATCTCTGAATACAAAGGAATGTTTTATTCACCATATATTTTGGATCACTCTGTTCTAGGTTGAAAACATTTAGATAGTGTTTCTTAATTGTAATCTATCATCCTCTGAAAATATTTTCTTTGGATTATTGTGTATTGCCTGTTTTTTCTTAAGTGGAAAGCTGGTCATTGAATTTTATTTCTCACCCAGGAGGTATCTAATTAGACCGGATCAGATTTAAGTTGATTTTAATTTTTTTTCTAGAAGCAGAAAACAGTATACCAGATCTTACATATAGGTTCATTTCTGTGAGTGAAATCTACAACTCCAAGTACAAACAGAGGTTTAAATCTCAGTCCACCGTGTTTCAACCAAGAAAAGGAAATAAATGAGAAGTATCTGGACAGCATAGAAGTAGGAAATCAAGTATGGATTTAATTTTCATTACAGGCCCAAATATTTAATCATCACAGATGATTAGCACACACAATTTCATTCACTTGCATAATTCACTCAGTGCACATTCATTCATGTCTGGGAAATACTTGAAGTCCACTCTGGGTTTTGAAGGGCTCTGCCTTTATACAAAGCAGCACCAATGTGTCTACAAGTCTTTCATTATCAGTCATCCTTCCAGGCTGAGAAAGCTAAGAATTACCATTTAGCAGTCAATAGTCATGAGTGCCTGTGGCTTTAGCTCATGTTATTAAAGTTAATAAAAAGCCTTGTATTGCCACTTAGAACGAGGTGACTTTTAAATCTTTTATTAGTGCTCTGAAATCTAGGTCTTCTCTAGACTCCATTAAAGCCAGTGGATGACTTTTTATTGACTTGGAAGAATCAATAACGTGAATAGCTTCTTACGTTCCTTCTTCCAGTTTTCATCTCTGCGGTGGCTTTCCTATCTGTGTCTCCAGGTGATGAAGAGAGTTGTGCAGTCCAATGCAAACAACCAGCTGAAATAAACCAAGCAAATCTCACTCTTTTATCTAGCTTTTTTCAAGCTTGTGAGACTTTACAGCAAGCACCTAGGTGACTTTGTGCCAGTTGGTGACCTTGTAACACTGACTTGTCTGTGTTTTCAATCCTGTTGTCAAGGCCTTTTTGTTGTTTCTCCCTTGGTTGTACTAAAGTCTGCTTGTTGCCTTGTCAAATATTTGTTTCTGTTTCTGTGTGAGTAAACATCTAACATAAAATTGTTTCAGAATTTGTATTCGACTGACTGTTGTGCTACTATTTACCAGAGTTCAAAACCTGGGCAAATAGCAATTTGTTTGGGCTGAATGAGTAATACCTTATTTTAGAGGGCACAAATAGCCATGTAATTATTTTGAATTAAGAAATTACCATATCATTTCAGGCTCATTACATGGGTATTTATTCTCAGCAGATTATGTGCAGACTGTTACAATAATAACTAACATAACTTTTATTTTAAAAGGAAAATAAGTTTAGTAGAAAAGAAAGAAGGGGGACACTTCTGGTGAGCTTCAAGGTCTTTAAATGGGAATTCTGACAGAGATGCATGGAGCTACGTTTTCAGGTTGAATACTAAACAACTTATAGTTCTTGCATAGTGCTGAAGTGAAGAAGCAATTAGCAATGTACTTCTTATTTGGTACTGTTCCACATGGTATGGCAAGGAGTTGTACACTACACAATCCTAATCAGGAAGGGCAGAATTCCTTCTAACGACTAAAGAGTTTGTTTATATGTTTTTCATCTGTAAATGTCTAAATGTCTAAATACTATAATTTCTTAAAAAGTAAATTTCTAATGGTTACCACCCTTGTTTTTTCAACTGCTTATCAGGAAACTACCTGTCATGAAATCTATAGCTCTCCTGGCAGCTCTCCATTGATGCTTGGCTCTTGAAACAGAAATACCCTGAACTGACACAAGATCTTGGGAGCGCTGGGAGCTCTAACTCAAGCAGAGACTAGGGGCGATGAGCTAGGAACTGCCTCACCTTTAAAATCTCCATTCTTACCTTTCTATAATAGAGCAATTAACTGGTTTGTGGGCTAACTGAATTCAGTTTTCTCTGTGTTCATTGCCCCTCTGTGCTAAAAAACATCACCATGAGAGTGGTGTGCTTCCACCAGTTAAAGCTTCCCTCCAACCTAACATTGAACCTATGTTGTGTTTCTTACAAGACACTGATCGCAGACAGAGGACCAACAATGTCTGAAGGACCTCATCCAATGGTCACCATGAGTCTTCAGAGAATTCTGCATCAGGCCTCTATCATGCTCCAGCTTGTTTCACAGGACCTATGGCAGACCCAAGTGCTCAGCTTCCCCAGTTCAGCTTTCTCAAACAAAAGTAAGATTGCTCTTAGTTTCCTTTCATGATTATAAATGACTATTTAATCTTTCTAATCTTAACAGCAGCTGAAAAGGCTAGGAGAAAAAAATGTGAGAATATTTGCTGTGAGGTGGAAATTCACCTAGTCATAATATAATTGCTTCTAAACTGTTATTCATTCATGGCATGATTCTAATTACATTATACTTAAGGGATCATAATGAAACAGACTTCCAAATTTACCCTGGAGCATTTTTTTTTCTGCAGTATTGGATTGGAAAGCTGTAATTTGAATAAATGAAATGAGTAACTGAAGACAGACTCTCCACTTTTCCCTCTCCCCAATATGTCTCATTAAAATTTAAGAAAAAAAAAAAAAAAGAAAATGGTATCATTTAAGTAATTAGCAAGATGTTGACAAAATGTAGAAAGTGTGCAGCAGATATTTTGTATACTCGGCTGAAAACAAATTAATAAAACAGATTTCTGTACAGATAAGCCAAGCTTGTTTTCTGAAGGGCAAAATTCTTATCTGTGCATCATCAGCTGGAGATGCAAGAGACAGTGAGTAAAGAAATATTCATGGAAAGCTGTAAATAGCCTTGTTATTCATTTGAGAAAGGGAGAGCAATGTGTGTTATATAGATATCAGACCTCAGTTCTTAGAATAGAGGAGGTAATAAGTGCTATTGCTGTTCAGCACAAGAGAAACCAAAATAAGTGTTGGAGAATTGCAGTATATTTGCTGTGATATACAACAGCAAGAAATTACTAGATTCTACCTCAGACCTTTCCTTGCTTTCTCTTCCACTCCCTTGAGCCTGCCCTGCTCTAACTGCATTCCTCAGTTGTAATGACAGTTTCCTGAAGATCAAAATTTTCTCTCTATTGTAAAACCTGAGCTTTGCTGAAAGTCTCAACTCTCTTCTTGTTCTGATTCAGTGCATTTCTTTCTTTGGTCTTGTTCCTTTATCATACTGGCTTGATTTCAGTTAATTAATTCAGGTCAGTGCATTCCTTCCACAGATGGTTGGAAACACAGGATGCTTTCCGAAGTATTGAGAATGAGCATGTCCAGTGAGATGAGGCTTCTATTAAAGAGCTGAACACAGGCCAACACACCTGAATATGATCTAATGAGCATAATGCAACTAGGCATCTTGAATGTGTTTATCAGACAAGTCATTTAATGACAGATCTCCCCAGTACATGTGGATGTTGTCCTTCATGTTTGAAGATTTACCTCTAAAATAAAAGCAGCCTGTTCTTTTGCCCCACCCCCAAATTACTACTTAATTTTAATTCCCAAAATCACTGTGTTTCACTACTGTGAAAGGGAAGAATTCTTTCAGTGTCCTATTCTCACCCTTGGTATTTTACTTTTAGAAAGGATACAGGGAAGATGCGCTCTTTCACAGGGACCCTTCACAGTGTATCAATAGATGGCAGTAGTTGAATTTTCTTATAAAAAAAACGTACCTGGAAAATTGATGTAATTGGCTTTTTTTTTGTAACAAAAGATGAACATGCTCTTTTATGGGTTAAAAGTAAGGCAAGTTCTTTCGTAAATCAGGGTCAACATGCAATTTCCCTTGTTTCTTTCATTCTCAGAAATATTAAGTTACTTAAAATAGCACCGAATTTGCTGGAAGCCATAAACTGAAATATTCCACATGTTCAGCAAGGGATCAGAAACAAGAATTGATTCAATTCTGTGAATGTTTCATCAGAACCTCTGTGGAAACTTTTTACTCGTGGAATGGTTATAATTATTCACTTACAAACAGGTCACCAATATCTACACCATAACCCTGAGTCAGGAATTCTCACATTCAAGAGGATATAATTCTTCTGGATTTTCCCCAAATATTTTCCTAATAACAATACACATATTATGTTGCCCTCTTGTACATACAACTTAGTTTAATTAATAATAAAGTAGCATACTCTATTTGAAAATGGCTATTTTAGTAATTCTAGTGAGTATGAAAGTAAGACCATAAATGACTGTAATGTCCATTGTTTTAATGGAACAAGTCCGAAGAAGTGGTCCATTTAACTAGTTAGTCTGGAATTTGGGTAGATATCAAAGATATTAATGTATTTAGTCTAATTTTATCAAGGTGAATCTGAATTAGAAAATAATTCTCTACACATTCCTGAGAATTCTACTTAGGTGCTATCCTCTTTTTAAAGGGCACAGACATACTTGAAGAGATGTCCTTTTGTTACCAAGAAGGAGCATGCAGCTTTTATTTACTACAGAAGGGATAAAACTAAAGTAATTTGTAATTGGAATTTATCGGAAGATGTCATCTAAACATTTCTTATTCAGTGAGAAAAATTTGAGAATATTTAGATGAATGCCTTCTACACATCTGTCTAATGTGGTTCCTACATCCTGACAAAAACAGATAAAACTCTGCCATGATTCTGTGTGACTACTGGAGAACAAAATTACCTAACAGCAATGAAGATTTTTTGTAACATCAAGCCTTGATCTTCATTGCAAGTTCATTCTTCTCCTCCCATGAGTTCTGCTTATATTTTTTGCAATACAATATTTCCAGTATGTCATGGTATTTCTGGAGAAATTTTTATAAAATTAACACGTTTTCTTCAAAGGCTTGTGCGCGTTTATGACATGTCTTGATTGAAAACTCATTTTGAAACTTCTCACATTTATAGATTGCTTAGATTTTCCTCATCAGATGTGAAATGTTACTGAAATCGGGATAAGCCAGTAAGCTAAAATATACGGCTGTTAATATATCAAAACTTTGCAAAAAAAAAAAAAAGAATAAACTTATGGCAGAAAAATTCTGAACACTGTATCTTCTAAATTCCTGGGACTGTGGGAACATTCAGTACCTTTTTTACTAGCTCAACTTTTTAATCTTGATCATGATTATTTAAATTCTTTAGCTTATAATAATAATAATAATTATTATTATTATGTCTCCCTTTCTTCTACTGCTTAAGTAGTGCTACAGTGAGAAACATTCCAAACCAACAGATTCTTGTGGCATACATTTCTGTTAGCAGTCAGGAGAAATGCATTGCCTAGTAATTGGAAAACTGGTATTTTCAGATTGCTAGTTCAGTTCAGGGGATTGTAAAATGCTGCAGGTTTGCACTCAGTATTATCTAAGCTCTGTGAACCTTATATTTCCAGAGCTGTGCTACACTCTCCAAAACATAATTTTCCCCAATTTTTTTTGTAAGCTCTCTCTGGATAGAAATGCACTGGCACAATTATTTTTGTATTCTGTTACCAAGTGACACACTTATTGCTGTCTCATTTTAAAATTCTCATTTAATAATGTACTGTTGTTACCTTGCAGGCTCTGAAAAGTACGAAGCACTGCCATGCCCAATTCATTAATACTGCCCACACCTTGAACTAAAAGATAACTCCAGATCCTCAAGGTGCCCCATTTAATGCAACTATATGGAAAGGTACCACCAATGGACAGAGACAAGAATATAAGGAAATGAGTTCTATTGATTGGTATGACTAGTGGTTACTCCAAGAAAACAATGACTTTTAAGAGTTATTGAAATTCAAGATACTTTGGCTAAGCTTACTGACAAGATCTTTAAAAAGCCACGCAGAAAGCATTGCTCTCTGGCAAGCAGTGGAAAATTAGGATGTTATGATCTTGTCCATCCCTGTCTCCGGTTAAGCTAAAATGGACCTATGTTTCATACTTATCTACTTTAATGATTTTTGCACTTTTCATTCTGATCTCTTTTTTTATAAACTGAAACCACTAAAACAGATGTTTACAGGCTTTTGCACACCATCTAAATAGATGCAGTTTTAATCCAAATGTGAGTTTTACTCGCATATCTACAAGATGTTTCACTTTACATGAGATGCATTTTGAATGATGACAAAGAACCTTAAGCAAATGAGTGAAGAACGTTACCCGACATTTCCACTAGATCGTAATACATTATTTGAGTCAAACATCTGTCTGCCACATGGTACTTCAGTTTCCTAAACTGAACATTAGAGGCAGCTGGATAACAATAATGTTGCTCAAAGAAAATGTAGCCGCTGTTTAATGGGGCAGATATACTCATATTACCAGCAGTGTGAAACTCCAAATTCCTTCGGTTATTTCCTGTGCCCCTTTCTCTGCTCTCACCCTAGAACTCGACACAGTTTGTACTTTCAGATCTAAAAACATATTCTAGGAATAAAAGAGGATTTTAGTGGCACATGTCTTTCTCATTGCTTTGAAAGTCCAAAGCTCAGATATCATCTTTCCTGAAATCATATTCAAAACATACTGAAGAGTAAGGGAGGAAATGAAGAGATTTGACTTAATAAGATTCATCTTTATCTACTTATAGGATCTTTCTAAAGCAGTGCCCATCTGTAAGCTGTAACCAAAGCATCATTTCCAGTTTTTGGAGCAACTTAAAGTGACTCTGTGGAAGTTTATACTCAAAGATTTGCTGTGAAGAATTAAGCAGGATTTTTTCCCACAGGCACTTTGTATGAATAAGAAAATCTCTTCTAACTTATTATTACCAGGCTGCTGGAGGAGAAGATGGATTTTCAGGGATTAAAAAACCAAAACAAACTTCATAACCGCTCAGCTTTAAAGAAAATTGTCTGATCCATTTCTCACAGATCACTGTTTTTTTTCAATAATGGGTTTACAGGTTCCTTTTCCTATGGTAAGAAATCCTCATCCAAAGTTGAACAGTTTCTCCTATAAATATATATATATATATATATGTACACAGAATCAGCAAATAATTTTAGACCAGAATATTGCCAATGAAAAACTGATTCCCTTTTAATCAGATGGATAATACCAATTATACAGATTTAGACCATAAGGTATAATATTATATGCAGGGCTCTGTTTAAAAAAAATATATATATATATATATTTCATTCCAAAATGCTTGTGATTTTGAATCATAAAAATTCAAAAGGATTGCTTGCTTAAATGTAAATGCAGGTGTATGCAATTCAAGGATCAAGGTGTTGTTGGTACACATGGCCACAATAACTTTCTATCTTGTAATTTTTTTCAAAGTTTTAGCATTAAAAAAAACAAAACAAAACAAAACAAAAACCAGAAGAAATAGCCACCTCCTTCTATATGTTTTGGTCAACTTACCCATACAAAATGAAAAAGAAGGAAAAAAAAGAGTGTAAAATCATAATACTGTGAGTTAGTTTTATTTTGAGAACATCTATTTCAGCTCAGGCTGTTCATTTATCCTCAGGAATGCAGATGCTGGATGTACTCTAGAGCTCCTCAAAGCATCATGTAGGTTTAAGCACCAGACTATCAGAATCCCAGCTGTAGGCTAATGGACACATTTGGATTTAATCTAATTTTTTCTTCTTTCTAATTATTTTTTCTTCCGCTAGAGTGGAGATAAGTTAATAAATAAATATACTATAAAAATGTGGAGGAAACATAGGTGTTGCTACCACCAGTTTTTTTCCTCTGCCTAGCCTGCTATTCTTCAGATATGCAGCCTCTTCTTTATGAGGGTTGTTGGGATGATGAGCAAATGCTGTGTTTATTTCCAAGGCTTTTCAGATCTTATGTCAGAGCTTTAGGTTTGCAAGCATTTGCAGTACTTTCACAGTACCACTTGGCACTTCTCTGCGGAGTAGATACCTTTCCACAGACATATCAGTTATGAAAGCAAACCTATTATGTTATGGAAAATGCCTGTAGAGTTTTTTCTGTATCAAACCAGTCAGTAGAACAGAAATTATTTCCAGATATACTTTTAGTAGTGAATGAGTTCCCTTGTGCATGCCTGGGAATTTTGAGGCTCTGCACAGCTTCCCATTTATCCCTTCCTGCAAAATCTCTGGATGGAGTGGGCTGATGTGGGAGCTGGATCATGTTCTTGCTCCTCTCAGCTGCCAGCTGCTCTGAGCTTAGTGCTGAGCAAAAGCTAATACTAAGCAGCTGCTGTCCCTGATAGACAGCTGATTGCTGTGTGTGCCTTTGCCCTCCTGCTTTTGTATCGTCAGAAAGCTGTACAAATAGGTATGCTGCTCCATCCCCTGTGCAACCAACCAAGAAGCTGAACTGAGTCTGGATGCAGAAATATCCTTGCAGCATAAAAACTAAGCATAAGATGTGCTTTGCAAGCTTCACGATAACTGATGTAGAACATATTTCTTTGCACTGACTCCAGAAGAGAGAATGGACCAAAGAACTTAAGATCAATTCAATTTTTCCTGATCCGCTTGGTGAATTGTTCTACTGATGGTGGGGACAGCTATTCTTGTACTCTAATCACTGTTAAACCACTGGAGCTAGTTTCTGCTAAATTGTTGAAGTGATAAACCAGATCTGCACACACTTAGCCCAAGCAGATCTCTCTACAGGACAAATGCAACCAGGGTTAGAAACCTCAGAACAAATACTCCAGGGTCTGTGGGAGCCTTGAATGTTCTCTTCCTTTTCTGTTAGGATACAGGTGGTCCCCAAAGACCATCTCTGCTCTTCATGGGTATCTCTACATCAGAACCACTCCCTCCCCAGCCCCTCCAAGATCTCAGGTGCAAATCAGCTCCTCATTAAGGTGAGCTTTCCTCTCTCTCCTTTCCCTGATATCCTTGGAAGGAAGACAGTAAATCAGAGTTTGCTTTGAAGATGCCCAATGAGTAAAAGGATGCTGAGTGTGGTCAATGTTCCTCTTACCTTCTCTGCCACCAGCTCAGGCAGGACTTCCGGCACTACTTCTAGCAGTTGTAGCAGGACAGCTGATGTGAGTGCATGTTATCTACTAAAGTTTTCTTGAACTCATTTTTTTTCCCCCTATTCCCAGACTGATTTGCTGTCACCTTTAGTAATGTAACCATGCTTACTTTGCTTTCTGAATATAAATGTTCTTTATAATTACAGAGATCTTGTAGTGATTGTTTTAACACCAAGGAAGTTTCTGTATAGTTTTGTTCTTGAGTACCCAGAGGCTGTGAGAAAAGTTTTAATGATACTGTTTCAATCAAAATAAATAAGATAAAGACGAAAAGCATGTTAGCTTAGAATCATGGAAGTATTCTGCTGGAAGATGTGTGGTAACACACACACAAAGTAAATGTAGTGATTTAAAATTTTGTTCAAATATCAGGAGATACCTGTGGCTTTTCAGCCCTTAATTAAACTGTAGGTGTTTCTTTGGTTACCCTTCCTATGTTTTACATTTATCAAGGATGGAAAGCCTGAAATGCTCCAGGATGACTGACTGTGCTTTGTCTCAGAAACGGCTCCAACCCAGGGCTCTCAAAATTACAGTAAATCTGTGGTTTGCTGTGAGTAAGCTTAGTGTACTTGCTGGGTCTGGAAATCATGTAGTGTAACTAAGGTGATAGACCATTCACGGCTTTAATTCTGCAAGGTTCAGGGAGCCTCCTGTGAAGTGCTTGCTTTTAGTGGGTTTTGGAGGACTTGAAAGAACATAGGTTTGCAATAAATAAAATAAAAAGAAAAGGAAGGAAGATAGAAAAAAATACGTAAACCCTAATGAAAATGTGTTGTTTCCTGTTCGCTTTTCTAAGTACGGACAGCATGTTGCTGTTCATTGCTGAAGAAGAGAGCTTAGAGTTCCAGTAATGCACCTTTTGCACTTTTTCAGGTGGGAAGAGGATCAGTTTTCTGTTTCACTTTTTAATATTCATTAAAACACACTATTCAGTGTGTAAAAGAAGCTCCATTTCTTTTGCTGGGCTGCAAGACTAAATGCTGTATGTCGTATATAACTATCATTTATGCAAAGTCTCATGATATGATTTCACTGAATTCAGTGGTATATTAAAATGGAAAAAATATTTGTGGGATGGTTTTAAAAAATAAAAGAGTAAGGAAAATTTAAAAAGAGAATTTTTGAGAGACAGCCTCATTGCTTCTCTCCTTTTTTCTTCATGCAGGGATGTTTCCTGGAGCTGTAGATTTGGACTTGGCTCACCCCTCCAAAGCCCAGCTCAGCCACTGGCCCACGCGGATGAGGGCTCAGCTATCTCTGCTGCACAGTCCTACATATGAGGAGGCTTTTCTGAGCGACTTGGCATGGCAGAGTTAAATGGACAGAGTTGGAGGAGGGTTTTGGCAGCCAGGGAGAGAGAAGCACCCCGGCTGCAAGTAGCTGGGAGACAGTAAGCACAGCTTTCCTTTCTGCAGAAACAACCCAGTGCTTAGCTTCTTATTTACCTGTTTCTAAAGAGTGGTACACACTGTTTTGGAAACACTGCAGTAACTGTGCACACCAGTTTGTCATGCTCTGTAATGTTTTGTTCATCCTTAGGAAAACCCAATCCAAATCCAAAAGTCCACTAGAGCAGGAAATCCTGTGCAGAATGTGAGGATCCATAGCTATGAAGCAGGAAAGAAAAAAATAGGCAAAAGAGGGTTTGGTGCTTACCTCCTATTGTCTCCCCAACTGTGTGATTATTCTTTTTTTCTGTTATTTTTCTGGCCTTATTCATATGCCAATCCCAGTCTTCCTGTGTCTTTTTTGATTTTTTTTTTCCCCCAACCACTAGAAGCTCATGTAAAGACTAAGCTTGTGTGTAAAATAATCAAGGATTCTCCTTGTTCAAAACAATTTTTTTGATAGGACAAGGATAAATGGTTTCAAACTACAAGAGGGAAAAATTAGATTGGATATATGGAGAAAGATTTTTATAATAAGGGTGGTGAGGCACTGGCGCAGGTTGCCCAGAGGGGTGGTGGGTGTCCAGTCCCTGGAGACACTGAAGTCAGGCTGAACCAAACTCTGATCACCTGATGTAGCCATAGGTGTTCCTGTTTGCTGCAGGGGAATTGGACTAGATGGCCTTTATGGGTACCTTCTAACTCAAATGATTCTGTGATTTTATTAATCCGTGCAGCTCTATTTTAAAAGTTTTTAGATTGTATCTTTCATCGTAATACATCTGTTAAATGCTAATGTCTCTACGATCAGATATATCTGCTTAAGCTTCCTAACTCCTAAGGAACCATGTTGCAAAACAAGGAGAGCTGTTCCAGGCTGCACTCTGTATTTACAGAACGATGATGCCAGATGACAACAGAATTGCAAAGGAAGTGCCTAGTGCATAAAAAATTAATACCTACCAAGTCCTTCTTTTTATGGTGATGATTATAATTATTCGCTCTGTGTTTGAACATAATACACTCAGAACAGCAGTTTACCAAATGTACTGGAGATTATTGAACAAAATGCAAGTTGCAGGTCATGTTCAGATTTTCATTGGGCAAATAACTATCATTTTCTTCTCAATGAAAAATAAAATTGCAGTGTTAGAGGAGGTGTTCAGATTCAGTGCATATAAATGGACAGTTTATATCTGCACTCGGAGGAACTCAGAAGTACACAGAGGAAAATAAGCAGAGGTCACCCACTCACTCTGACAAGATCTGCTTGGGCTAAGGGTTGGGGTCTTGCTGGAGGGGTGCAGTCACAGTCTTGGAGCTCGGGCATGTAAATGTTTGGTGAAAGGTGCCATCAGTCTAAAAAGCCTGAAGAAACGTTTTCCAGGCTGGTAGGCACGCATTCAAAAATAGAATTCGGACCCTGATAGATATTGAAATATTGAAAAACAGAAATGTTGATTTATTCTGCATTTCTGTTTTTAATTGTTTATGCTATATTTTTTCTCAGTCTTTCCAAGAATTGGTAGGACTGAAAATGTGCAATTTGTTACGAGAACAAAATGTCTTTTATGACTCCAGGGGCTGTTTTTTGGTATTGGAAAACTGACTAAACATCACAAGAGACGGCAAAGCTGCTGCCTCCCATACAGTCATTGATGGCTACCTTACATAAATGCTCACTGATGAATGGAGAGAAATGGGTCATCACTCAGCAAAAGGAGGAAGGGAGTTTGCTGTCTCTCTCTACACCTGGCTGACTCTAAATTCCTCCCTAAAAGTAATCAAACCTTTAAATTTTATACTTGAAAGAAGAATGTAATGACTTCACCTTATAATGTATCAATAGTCATAGAATCATAGCATTCTTTGAGTTGGAAGGGACCTCAGAGATCATCCAGTTGCCATCCCTCTGCCATGGACAGGGTTGCCTACCGCTAGATCAAGGACAGACAGTTTGCCCAGGACCACATCCAATTATGTACCTATTTTATTTCAAGGAACAAATCTGATACAAACATTTATTTTTAATAATGAATCACATTTCTGGGCATACTTAACCAGGATTCTCACATCTGGTATTTGTTGTACAATTCCTTATACCAATTAAAAAACGTACAACTTAATCAATTGTAACCTTAGTTATTAAATAAGAAGGCTGTTGATCCTAAATTTGATGAAATCATTCTTCTTTGTTTATAATTTCAGATTTTGCAAAAAGCAAGACCCATATAATTTATTTTAGCTACAATTATGAGATAGAATGATGTGTTTCTAGACATACCCTTTGCTATTTTTGAGTCTGGTTTTTTTTTCTTTGTTTTTGTTTTATCTTTTGCTGCAGCTCCTTGTACACATTCACGTACAAATCCTGAAAAACAAACACTGGGATCTGAAGAATTCAGCAGAGTTGGTGCTGGCTTGTAGTGCAGCTTGACTAATTAGGCCAGCATTTCCTGCGGTTAGTGTGCAATTTATTTGAAGAGCAAGGTAAGTCTAAAGAGGGTCACTGTGTTTGTGTTGACTGTGAATTTCTTTCCTCTGATTTGAAAATTTCTGTTGGCTGTGTTAGTCAGGAGATAACGTAAATGAATTGTAAGATGTTAATGAGGCTTCTGCTCATTTAGCTTTGAGGCTTTATGTTTTTTTCCCCCAGCCTCCTCTTAATGATCTGATAGTTCTTTGCTGCAGGAAAGGGAGAGAGATGCAGCTCTGGTAACTAAAGGTCAGGTGCCCTGGGCAGTGTGGCCTGACAAGGTGATTGGACTGAGGAGAAAAGGGAAGGGTACTATTTTCTCAGTGCCAAGAGCCACCTCACAGAAAACATGTATCTGAAATAACAATGGGCTGCAGCTGCATGTTACTAGCCTCCCATTCGGTGGTGCTGGAGAAAAAAGCTTCAATGTTTAATGATGGCTGAACAAACTTGGAATGAACTGAGGAAGATGAAAAGTCACAGAAGTTAATGCTCCCCGAATACAGCCAAGCTCAGTAGTCCTTAAAAGCAATTAAAGCACTTTTACCATCTGTTAAGTAATTACTATCCTCATTAGTTATTAGTAGTAGGAGATGATGTAAAGGGCACAAACACAATGTAAAAAGAACAGTTAAATTCTTGTGGGTTTTTTGAATAAGGTCATAAAACCTAAGATATTAGTATTGAAATAAAAAAGACAAATGTTCACAGGGAGTTTTATAGCTTTTCCGCTTCAAAAATTAAGCTGTTACATTTTTCTTAACTCTTGAAAGTTTAGCTTGGTTCGTGCAGTTGTTACTAGAATGATTCACAGTCTATTTTAATAATCATCTCCAAAAGCCAACGTAAGATCAGGAAGATTTAAAGACTCCAAGTTTAGTGAAATATAGTTTGGCTAAAAGCAATTATAGAAAACACAATTTGAGGATCACAATTTGGAGCAGATTAAAATCAATAACTAAAAAGCCCCTGAGCTGTGTGCATTTTTAAGCTGCATGACTGTGTACCCAAACGTATGCACACAGACTTTTATGTAAAGCATTATGTATTTCTAGTGTTTTTTTTCTTATTAGTATTCAAGATAAATTCCCCAAAAGGTATTTATCTCAAGACAATAGATGTGTATGTTTAAATTTAACTTGATAGCTCTAAGGTTGCACAAGGATCCTTGTGTATGTTCTTTGTTATTTCTTTTGCTATTCAGTCTTATTTCATTAAAAGAATACATAATGGTCAAAGTAGATAAATTTCTCTGCAAGTTCATTATACATGTAAGAGCTATACAAAGAAGGAAAACTTTTCTGAACCATTTTTAAGATGTACTCTCAATTGTATTTCATTAGTTAATTTAAAGCAAGCAACAGCCAAACAAACAAGCTTCCAAAATATGATGTGGTTTTCTTGTAGGGGAGTGTAACTCTATCAATCAAGAAAAGTCAGTGAGGTGCAGGTTATTTTGAATGTACTTAAATTTACAATTTTAAAATTATGCCTATTTCCTCTCAGGTTTCTTTATAAAAAAAGGCTTGCAGACTCATTATTGGGCTTCCCATAAGACTAGAATTGGTTGTAATAATCTGTGTTTTGGTGGGGATATATGTAGAAGACACATTTACCCATGCTACAGTAGGATTAATGTCAGTGAAATACCATTTATTTGGCAAAATTGCTCGGCTTCCTTCACAAGGTCAAGAAGACCCACAAGTAGAAAAGGATGAACCACAACCATGTCAAGGTGTGCAGACAGAAAACCTGTCCTGAATGCATAGTTCAGGACAACAGTGTGAGAATTTCCTGATATCAAAAGCAAATAATACCGAGAGAGTGGCCAACCCTGGCCATGTATTTGTACAAACAAAACAGAAATAAAAGAAACTGATGAATTTTCTTGAAAACAGGGAGAAAGCAGTGCCCGTATTTTCCAGATTAACCTAATTTTATGGCTGCAACACTAAGATAATGTTGTGAACAGTGGTCAAATCTTGTTAAAAATAGAGAGTTAGTAAACTGCTTTGAGGGGTGTTATCAAAATAATCAAATAGTAAGTAACAAAAAAGAAATGTTAGGAGAGAAAAACTAGGGCCAAAGGGATAATGCTGTATGTCTCGGTGAGTGCACAGGGCTTGAAGGGGAGGAACATGGCGGGGGGAAGAAGTAAATAAAAGGAAGTATAAAAGTTGTGATTGGTGCTTCCCAAGGTTCATTTCAAGCACCTCAATGCCCAATCAATGCAATTACTTCCAACATTATCAAGTCTGTCATGTTTCCACATTCTCAAGTCTCCCTGTCCAGGAGGGAGATGGTGTGTCTTCCCTAGCTACAGGGGGAACCCGAGGAGCTGCAGATGTAAAGGATGGTTATGTCTGTGATCAGGGCAGGTTGTCTGTCTTTGTCTGTCTTCTTCCTTTCCTGAGGTCTCTTCCAAAATCTACTGGAGAACACTTAAGTATTTTCCTGCTTGAGGTTTTTTTTTTTTCATGTGTAGATTGGCATTACTTTTTTAAAAGATATATGTGATTTTTATGAAATGTACCACATTTTAAACAAAACCCTGCTATTCTTATTTGATTTTGACAGCTACAAGTCTAAACACTGGGGTAAGGAATACAGACGTTAGGTTTGTGTTGCCAAAATCTTACTCATAAGGTACCTTATTCCATTATTTTTTCCATCTGTTTTGTTTCTTATTATCACAGCAGCTTAAGAGTTTGATTTATTTCCTCTAAGGCACAGGCAAAGAATTTGGGAAGAGTCAGAACTGCTTAAAACCAGCTTTAAGTGCTGAAATATTCTATTTATGAAAATACTTTCTGAATTTATGTCCAAAACACTACACCTGATTTGCTGAATGAGAAGGAAGAGAGAGGTAGGGTATTGAATTCAATTTTTATATAACTTGGCACTATTTTCTATTTTAATCAAAATCTGTTCATGACTACTCCAACTTTGTTGCTTCAGTCCATAAAAGCAGGTTAGGTTTATCTGTGAAGGATAGTGTTTTTGAATAATCCAGTGATAAAGAAAAATAGAACAAAGGCAGCATTCACAGAAGCATGGCCTCTTCAAACAAACATTTCAAATTCAGATACCTAATGAAAAGCTAGACTGTGTAGTCCTTGATACCTTGAATACTGCTTGTGTAAGCAACTTACTTCTGCAAAATATCTATGTCTACATGGACAGCTTAATCTTTTCTGAGACTCGTCATGTACCTGAAACATGTCTCCAACCCATAAATATTTTCTAACTGGCAAAGAGCTTCAGTCCTAGAGGCTGATTTATGGACCTTTTGGAGGAGCAGATAAGACCTTGAGGCAGAGACCCAACACTCCTTATTCTAATATCCAGAAGGTTACAGAAGGGTGAAGCTGCAACCCTGACCTTATTTTTGAGTGGCCTCTCCTTCCTGGGAGAAGGAGGAGCTATTCTGCTAGCTCTGAGCTTCCCACCCTGAAAACCACCCTAATTACCAATTCCACCTTCAGTGCTTTTCCAGAGGACTGCCAGTACTTTTCTGTATTTCTACATTTTGATTCAACACTCCTGACAATTATTTTCTTAGAACTCACCTATTCAGAATGAAGCTTAAAAATATAAAATTTATTTGCTTGTGAAGCCTGTTCTCCATGGGCAGACATACAGGGTCTCTGAAGACCCACAGTTCACTGTTCTTTTGAACCATCCTGACCTATAAATCTTTTGAGGGTGACCTGAGAATCTGGAAGTTCATTGTCGTCATAAATCTTCAGAGCACCTGTGGAAGCACATTGTGCTTTCCAATATGTCTATGGTTGTGAGTGATCTTTATCAATGCAAATAAATTTTCCTCTGGACTACTAACTTGAGGTATGTGACACAGTTGAGAAGGTGGTGTTGTGAAGATCTTTCATTCTGACTTCTCAGTAGAAGCAGATCTGACTGGCAGTTGTTAATAAAGATACACCTACTAATATATGGTATTTGACAATTGTTGGATTAACACTGGAAAATCAGCTACTAGTAGATAGGTTTACTAGGACATAAACTCTTAATGTGGTTGCAGTTTTAACTTGCCTGAAAATGGAAAGGGAACTCAAAAGCTGTATCACAGCCATCATTGCCATGCAGTTCATATCTGAGTAAGAGAGATCGTAGGATTTTCTTGTCAAAGAAAGAAAAAAATATTAATCAGCCCAATCATAAGACTATGTGCACCAAAAATCATGTTTTCATAGCAGTGAGGCAGAGATGGGACTTGGAGTTGTGATTATTTCTTTCTTTGAATGTTAGCAAGTTTGCTGAAAAATGTAGATTCTAGATAATGCCCAGCAACTAAGTTTAAAGATTAATTCTACTTCCTTTATATGAGCAAACACTTTAGGATTTCATACAAGTGTCAGTGTTAGGATTCATAGCAAGCACTATGGGGAGATCTTTTATTCTGGTGGATTGTTCACTCCTATACAGAAGGAGAGCAAGTAACTCCAATCCTAGCTGAATATCCAAAATAACCATTGCAACCTTATAATCCTCTGAGGGATGTACATGATGTACATTTTAAGTCCTTTTTTTTCTGAAGAACAGGTAAAAATGTTTTTGTCTATTTGTGTTGTTTTTTTTTTTTCCCTAGAAAAATGAAGATGGGTTACCTGAGCAATGGTTGAGGTAAAGGCTCTAATGAAGGCATCTCAATGGCATTTGAAAGTTATCAAATTACTACTGGATGAGTGCATCTGTGAGCTGGTACTAGCAAGGAATCCCGTGATACATTCTTAGTAAGTTTTAAGTTACAGCATCTTCAAAGCTGTGAGAAAAGATGTGACAGTTAAAAAGTAAACAACTAAAATCTTAGAACAGGCTGAACTCTAAATAATTAATTTAAACCCTGAAAGATGTGAGAATTGAAGCTGAAGTAATTGTGGGTGCTAATATTTCAAAAAATACACGCATGCATCATTTTGTTTTGAGATACCAGATTTCACCTGAGAGAAAATTATTACCCAAACTGATATTTTTGGAACTGCTTAGTGTCTAATCAACTAGTGACAGTAGTTAACAATGGCAAGCCTGATGCCATTGGAAATAAATGGAATTTATTGGATTATAATTATTAATAAATTATATATATTATAAATATAATATATTAATAAATTGGAAATAAATCAAATGTAAGCATTCTTACTGTGGCAGGCAGTGCAGATACCAGCTGCAGGTCTATGGTGCAGGATGCTGGGATCTGCAGTGCATGGGGAGGAACCAAGCCTTGCTGATGCACAGAGGAGGTTGTGTGCTGCAGCTGCCCAGTTCACCCACTGATATGCTTCTAATTGCTCCACAGGTGCCTTTATCCATTACTTGCAATCACTACCAAGAACTGGGTGAGTCATTGGGAGTACATGGAAATATAGTTGTATTCTTCATTTTAAGCTAGAAGGACAGCAGCCATTTTCTTTAGAAGCGTTGCTATAAGCCTCCTGCTGTAACAGAGCTTTACATTTTTGTGCTCTTTGGAAGTACATTCAAAAAATAATTGGATAGACTGGAAGAAAGCATGGGGGGTTAAGGTGATGATGGATCCAGTATACATCCACTCTTTGGACTCGTGGAAGAATTGAGGGAGAGCAGTGGTACTATTTTCAAGCAGAAAGTTCAACACAGTCCCTATTCACCAGAAACAACTAAAAGCAATAGCTGGCTCAGGCAGACTCGAGCTGTCACAAACACAGTAAGAGAGCCAAGGTGCACAGGGCTCAGCTCTGAGCTCAGTAGGTGTTGCACTGAGTGACAGTTTATTTGGTGATTAAATTCACTGTTGGGTTAGATGAACTTAGTGGTCTTTTCCAACTTTAATGATTCTATGATTCTAGGGTGAGTTTGAGGAGTCACACTGTGCTTACAAAGGAAGAGGTAGTAGGAAAGGTTTCTGAACATCATGATTCTTCTGCAAATTGTACAAGGTGAGCTGCTCATGGAGAAAACAGGGACAGGGAGGGATACAGGAGAGGTACAAAAAGGGAATGGGAAGAACTATGATACTGGTGTGTAGCAGTTTACACAATGTCCTCCTGTGCCTGGTGGTGGAAGGCTTACACTGGCAGCCTTGGACCTGAGGAGGCCTCGGTTCCTGCTGTGGCTGTCAGTGGCTTCACTACTGTTGCACGTGAAGTCTGTTGCCTGGAAATGGGCTGATAGAAGCAGCATGAACCAATGTGGAAATAGTCATAAAAAAATGTTTGTGTGTAAGGTAGGCCCTGTTGGCATCTGCAGCTCCTGCACTGAACAAGCATGCTTGTTTGCTTCCCAACTGTTGTCACAGAGAAGGCCAGTGGAGACGTGGCGCACAGTATTTAACATCATGTCAGTGACTGCTCTGATGTCTGTGTTCCGGTGCTTGTTAATCCCTGCTCTTCAGCCTGTTGATTTAAATACCTTTTTGTGACATTTGGAGAATAATGGAGCATGCTGACCCAGAAAGTGCCTCTGAAAGGCTGTCAGATATGATATGCATAAATCGGAGTCTGTTCATTCTTCCACATGATCCCTTGCTTGCGTCGACATGGCTTCTGTAGCAAAAAATAGAGATAAGTAGAAAAAGCTGCTCAAGGAGAAGACTCATTGTACGGTGTTACGACATCTATTTCAGTCAAGAGAGGGATTAATCCTGGCAGTGGTTCCCTAGTATTTGTTAAAGCAGATGATAGGCGGTGACAATGGCAGCTGCTTCTTTCAGTATTGCCACTGAAGAAACGTCGCCTGCAGTAGCAAAACATGTCACTGTAAAGGAGCCCCACTTGTGCTGAGCTCAGACAGACTGAGACACCTACAGCCACTACATTTCTCCAGGGCAACTCCTGAAAAGTGAGGTAATGAGGTGTTATGCTCATGAATGGTGCCACAGAAACATTTAGTAGCTGTTGCTATGATCGTAGCTATGAGTTAAAGACTGTGAATTATGAGACTCTGAATTCCTGAAGGAATTGAGATTAGGAGGTTAGGCCACAATAAAAGGATGTAGGATATCTATGACCCACATTAGGCTTCCTACCTCCTGGTACTTCCATCTTAGTGGGACCAACAGCCTGATGTTCAATGACATGCTCTATGTAGGCCCTACGTATAAGACGGAGGCTCAGGGCCCTAGGAAGCAAATTTGGTCAAGGAGAGAGAAAAAATAGTTCACAGAGGACCCTTCTCTCCAAGTCTTTTCTGTCATATGTATGTAAATCCCTTCCTTTATACTTTTCAGAATCTGCAGAGAAGGAGTGAGGCTTCCCCCCTGCTTCACTGAATGTATTGCTTTAATACTGATGTGTAGCTTAGCTAAAGCAAAAGAGAATTCCTGTCACTTTAATGGTACTCTAATCATTGAGCTACTTGACAAAAAAGTCTTTCCTTCTAAATCTGATGTATTTTACAGAGAAGTCCTGATCTTGAGTGGGAAAGAATGAAAAGATTTGATTTCTCAAGCCCGATGATGAATAGTGGCAGTGATGGGAAGTCTTTGTTAATTGTATATAAACTGGTGAGTTTTTTTCTTACTCTTTCTTTTAGCAGCTTGTTCAGTTACTGGATAAAAGAATATTTGAATTAAATATTGAACAAAATGTTTCTTAAGTGTGACAGCTAATGCAGCAGAGTTGTGCTAGTTTTTTCTCATGTGTTGTCTCTTGACTTCCAGTGTTCAGGGAACGTTCTTGATACAGCTTTTACTCTACTGCATGGTAAACTCTGCAGCCCCTGAACAATGGGAAGAACTATGAAGAGGCACTTCTGCCTGCAAATCAAGTCTGTGATTCTTTCAAGGTTGCATAGATCTCCTCTGCAGTGAGTAGGGTTATTTTGTTCTCTCTGTAGATGGAATTGCCAGGGATTTCCCAGGGCAGGCAGCCATGAGTACAGTACTCACTACTTAAAGCTAAAGAGAAACTATTGAAAGCGAAATAAAAATGTAATCAGACTCAGTTTTTAATGGAAACTGATGGTGCACCAATACATATTTTCACATTGCTTATTTCACAGACCAACTATAGGAAAGTGAATAACAGTATTGATTCCTCTCACTGACATCTATACCTAAGTGCTTTGCTGAAGCAAAAAATGTTATGAGGAAAGTTGGGACTGAAAATTTAGAGGTTTAAAAAGTACTTATTTTTCTCCCCAGCTTTATTATAGGTAACTATATCTTCAGTAACTGCAGAATATGAAGTGTCTGAGTGGTTCTCGGCTAGCAGGAGGGGAGCTAAAATGCTTCAGACACAGGCTGTGTTGCTTCAGCTATTGCCAAGGGGAGGTATTTGGCTTGTCAGAGCTGTTTGTATGTAAATTGAACGCAGTTATTTGTGTTTCAATGTTACTTAAAAGTTAAACAGCCCTTTTAGAAGGAGACTTCAGTAAAATCAACACATGCATTCCACCCTTCTCCCCATAGGGAAGCAATTAGAAAAGCAAAGGAAGCATTCCCAAACAGCACTGCTTAAGAGTTTTGGGTTTTTTTTTTTTTTTGCCTAATAATGATGGTGGCGACTTAATGTCTCTTTAGTCTTTACATTTCACTCCCTCGTGGTTTAAGCATAGGAAACTTTGAATCTTCTATTTTGTAACACTTCCTGAGAGTGTACTGTTGTTATTTTTTCCTGTTCTGTAGTAGGGAAAAATGCAGAAGATAATTTGTTTGCCTATTTATACCTTACATATTCCCAGGAGCTGTATAAGAAACACAAACTTCCAGAAATGCAAATCTGCATTTTTAAGCATTTCTTAACTGGATTTTCCCTACCTTACTTTCTGAGTGTTGGTAGGCAATCCAGTGTGATTATAATTCCAAGGTGAGCACTGGCAGTTTTACAGTCAAAAGTTATGAATTTCATTAGTTTAATCAGATAATATTCTGTGTGGATATAGAAATGATGGGCTGAAATTCTGTGGCTCATGTTATGGACAAAGGCCAAAGAGCAGATCTTCGCATCTCACTCTTCTCTTAAGAAGTGTTTGTAAGGATCTGTCAGTCAGTCTTTGGAATATCATGTCAGGCTCCTAGAGGATGAGAAATATACAAGTAGTAGTCTTGCAATTTTTTAAAAAACTGTATTTTATTATCACAAGTCATCTGAGGCAGAGCTGCAGCTCTCTCCAAGGCAGCTGTGATGGTCTTTCTCCAGTTTCCTTTCATATGTGCTACATAGCTTTCAGCCCTGCTGCATGTGAAACTGGGACTTTATAGACAACTCCCTTCCACCTGACAGAAATTGCACAGCTGGACTGTTTTAACACTCAATGAGATGGATAATACTGCAAAAACAATATATCATCTTGTAGTCTGAGCAGCACAGACTTTCATAATTATGATATGTTCCAGCTTCTGATAGCACAGCCTTAATAGCTTGTTTGACATCCTGTGTGAAATTTGCTAGGCATTAGAAGAGCAAACAGTAAAGCTACTTCTGGTGCCATGTATATAGAATATCTGCAACAATATCACAGAATCACAGAATTGTAGGGGCTGGAAGGGACCTCCAGAGATCATCTAGTCCAACCCCCCTGCCAAAGCAGG
>JANHGO010005621.1:0-22741 GCA_024606505.1 Aquila spilogaster
AATGCACAGCTCAATATGAAGGGCAGAGTTATAAATGCCAATATAACATGCTGATGCAAGCATACATAGTGGTCCATATATTTGGGTCAAGGTGTAACTGCATCCTGTGTCCTTTCAAATGGATTATGTAGAGTGAATCATTGTAGTTGACGTGCAACTACCCTTCAGTATGGACAGCTGTAAAGCATCTCCTCCCACTGATTGGAGGAATCATGACAAAGAAGCTAGCGAGTCATATGAATCTATCTTAGCGTACACTTATTTCACTACAAGGTATTTTGCCAACCTGTGGCAGGCACGTCAAGAGGCAGCAGGGCTAGTCAAGAGAGCTGTGTCCCTGCACGTATCCGTATTGCTGCCAGTGAATCAGTGAAGCTGTTGCTGCCCGTCTAAACAAGATATATAGCATGCACACTTACAATTCTTGTCCTTGAAAAGTGAGTTTGGGAATTTCCTCAGTACTTTTCCCCTGAAGCTGGAGGCCTTTCAGTTTTCCTACTCAGTTCTCAGGCTCCTGAGCAGTTCCTCGGGGTGCCTGAGGGAATGGTGACGGAGTGGCTATGACTGATAGGTACCTCTTTTTGAAGCTGAGGGGTAGGTGGGTGTCTGTTCTTGGGGGGTGTTTTTTGTTGTTTTTGTTTTGAGTTTTTGGGTTTTTTTTGTTTTGTTTTTAAGAAAGGGATAAAGGATGTCTGCATTATTTGTTGAGGCACAGAAACTGCTTGGGAGAGTTCATACTGAGGAGTTGCTGTCCCTGTTGTTACTTTTAATGCAGAAAGGCAAAATGCATTATGCAGGCTATAGAGCTGTTCACTGAAAATAAACTTGCATGGAATAATAAAGCCTCAAAATACCAAAAAACATTGGTAACGCTTGGAAAAAGAACAGCACTTATTTTTGCTATTTCTTTTCCTTGTTGCCTATCACGTACCATCTTACCCTAGATATATCTAGTGGAAGTAACTCTGTTAACTTGGGAGTGTGTGGCTGGGTCCTGCTGGTCCAACAGCCTCCCACAAGAAGCTGTTAGCTGCCAGTCTCGCCCTTGTCTTCTGCCTTCCCCTTCCATCACAGATGGGCTGGGTGGAACAGAATGCAGTGCCGGAACTGCCACTCCACGCAGCCTGCAGCTGCGTGGCGTGGGTTGTAGCAGCAGTGACGTTCAAGCCTTTTGAAGCTGCTTGAAGTACTTCCCTTGAAGGGAGTGTGACATTTGCACAGGTATTGCACTTCTATATGTCAATGGCATGAACCAAACTATTGATGAAATGAGTGTGCTGAGAAAACTTTTATATGTAAGTGGTGCTAAGCACTTTGTAAACCATATATTGATGTTTTGGGTATGTTGTTATTCTTTAGCCACTGACAGAATCAGTTGATCAACACAGAATTATCATACCTGTTCTTTACACAGTTTGTTGAGATTGCCTTTTCAGTGCATGAGAGTTAGCTGCATGGCAGCTACTGACTTACAGTACTGTATCCCAAGAGGTGTATCTTTTAAGGGCTCACTGACAGTTGTCTGCTAGGATGTATTAGGCTTTTCTTCCTTAACCCAGAATGTTCTCACCTAAAGTTTGCTTCATGTTCCCACAGCAATCTGACAAGACTTTCACTGACTATACCATTAGCCACAAAGGACTATTATGTTTTATGATGGGTCCTACGTGGGAGTTGTACATAGCCTGAGCGCCCACTTCATCCTCCCCTGCACATGAGTCCCTTTGGATAGCTGCCTAGGTGAATCCAGATTTTGGAAAGCTTTGCCTCATCTCCTGTTAACAGTAGAAGACTGTAACTTTAAAGATGACTAATCTTTTTGCAAGTTCGCTTCCCTACACACCCATCCAATTGAACATGTGAGGTAAAGAGGAAGGAAAAAAAAAGTAATGCCTTTGAAACTTGTCAGCACACACAGTGACTAAGCAGCGCAGGGCAACAGCTTCTTCTTTTAAACTCTGAATGCTTTTAGTGTGCCCTATTTCATAATACTGTTCTTCAGGGGTCCTTTTTCCATGCCTGGTTTAAAGCCCACTCATCCTTACAGAAAACACCCATGATTTCAGTGGGTCAGTAATGAAGAACTGTCTACTCAGAAAATATTAGTGTCACTTTTTTTTTTGAAGTGTATCACCTTACTGGCTTAAACAAGTGACAGAAGAGCTTTGGAGATGGGGTTTGATTATTTTTTTTAATATATTATTTTCCCAAGTGGTCTTTTTCGAATGGAATTTTTACCATAAGCTATGGAGTTGCTGATGCAAGCACAACTTTTTATAGTCCTTTATGGCCTTGTGAACTTTTCACCATCTCTGTTGATTTGAGGTTGAGTGAAACAACATGGAAGTTACACTGAGGGAATGGAATTTAATTGATTGGGAACACAGGAAATGTATTAGGCTGTCAAAGCATCTGTTGATAACGCCGCTACTGCAGTTTGCAGGTTGGTATTGCTAAGTCACAGCTGGTATCTCATAATATCAGGTGCTGTCCAAACACAAGAGAAGATGCAGCTCCTGACTCATTGTCCCTAGAATCTCTGTAGCCAACTCAAACAGTGGCAGCCAGGCAGGGATCAAATATCATTATGTACATACAAAAAACAAAAGGCTGCTTTTGTCTAGATGTTTTGCTGCTTTTCCCCTTGCTTCACTATGACTTCCCCTTCACTTCACTATGACTCTGAATGTTCCACGTTAGCTTTATTGTTATCATTAATAGTGTGTATGTTCGTATCTGATAGGGATTTTGTAGCAACTCCTCATAATTGTTTGGGTCACCTGCCTTCATATTACTTATGCTTGGATTGATTTACCTATCTCTTTCATTTTTAGTTTTTTTCTGTTGGTACTGCATGTCATGGCCAGCGTGGAACTTGGACTGACCTTGAAAGTGCTTCAAAATTAATGTGGAGAAAAGGGTACCAACAGCTTTGAGAAAGAGGGAACACCTGTATTTCAGGCCAGTTAGGAGGTCTCAGGAAGCACAGAAAATTTTCCACTTAATGGTCTACCTGCATGAATAGAAATGAGGTCATGGAGATCAACTCACTGTTTTACACCCTCCAAGTATTTTCTGTTTCATTGAGATCCCATAGTTGCTGTGAGATCACCTCAAACATCCTTTGACAAGCCAGAAAGGGAAAGGAAGAGATGCTGAGAGGTAAGAAATGAGCAGGTATCTGTATGCCGTCACCAACACTGCCACTGCTGCAGGACAGAAAGAAGCTTTTGGTTATCTGATGATAGTCCATTGTGTTTTTCTGCATCTATTTGCTATGTGCTCCCCTAGAGCAGTAGTCATGGCCACAGGGTGAGAATGTTGGATATTTTTATTTTTCTTTTATTTAGTTTTAATTATTATTGACACTTAGTCTAACTTCATACCAGAATTTTAACTACATATCAGTTAACCTTGCTGCTCCCTATGATCTGTTCTTTGATATATGGAACATGAGGAAGAAAAATGGCAACTGTCATAGGATTCTCAGGTTCCTATGTTTCATTCTAACAGCAGTGTTCCCTAGCTATACAGCATCTCTGGGTTCTCTACAGACACCACTACATTGCTTCCAATTCACACATAATAATGAGAAATACTGCTGTAAAAAAATACTTGACTGAATGTTATAATCTGAGGAAATAAGAGGCACGCAAGTGCTGCATGAGTTGTCCAGGTTAACACAGACAGGCTCTGACTAGGTTGGAAATGTACTGTACCTGAAAAAGAACCAAGTTGTTAACCAAATTCTCATTAAATATTCAATCCTACAATCTTAAATATGGAATTCATGTAGGATTCAAATATTTGCTAACTTTAGACTTTTTGACTAACATGTTTAAATAGGCACAGTTTCCTCACTCCCATGAATAACTTTGCATTTTCTGCAGTTCTCTCATTTTTATTTTCCTCTACCCTGTGGCTTGCAGTGACAACATAGCAATTCATGAATGAGTGGGTGACATTAAATGTCGCCGTTCATCCTAGCCAGTATTGATGTAAAAGGTCTATTTGTGTTTGCTGGCTAAATCCTGCGTCTAACAGAAGGCATTTATTACTTCTGTTGTTAGAATAATTGTTTCTCTAACGACACAGTGATGATGTATCTGATTGTGCATAGAAGCAGAAAAGACAGCTGATGGAATTACAGTGCAAATTACAAATTGCAGTCTCACAGGGAGATAATAGTAAAATGTTAGGGTTTTTGTTTTTTTTTTTTTGCTGAAAATTGCCCTGTATTACTCTAATTCATGTACTTAACTCTGGGTGTGAAGTAGAAGCAATGATTAACTAGAACTTCCTTATGATTAACCTTAGCCATGCTTTCTTCACGTCAAGCGCAGGAATACATTTGCTGCTGGCATGCGTTTGCTAACTCATGTTATTAGCAGCAGCACTGCCATCTTCACTGAGCAGGATCTACACTAGTAATACGGTCATCAAGAGGTTAAATACCTGTATCAGTTACTCTTTTTAATCTCTTTATAGTCAAAGGAGGGAACAGGGACTTTCTGAGGACAAGTAATTTTAACACAACATAAATTTTTAAGGTAATTACTCAGGAGAGCACCAGAGTTCTCCATCATTTGCACACCATGAACTACATTACAGCACATTTTATAAGACAAGGGGAAATGGTTTCAAACTAAAAGAGGGGAGATTTAGACTGGATATAAGAAAGAAGTTTTTTACTATAAGCGTGGTGAGGCACTGGCAGAGGTTGCCCTGAGAGGTGGTGGGTGCCCCATCCCTGGGGACACTCAAGGTGAGGCTGAACGGGGCTCTGAGCACCCTGATCCAGCTGTAGGTGTCCCTGTTCATTGCAGGGGAGTTGGACTTACATGGCTTTTAAGAGTCCCTTCCAACTCAAACCATTCTATGATTCTATAAAATTATTGCATAGCAGATCAGTTGCCAGTCTGCAGACTAAAGAACAACTTCAAGAAAGTATTCAATCCAACTTTTATTTCTTGCATTATGTTCTGATGTTTGCAAATTCAGTCAGACATAACTTCAAAAGAGCCATATTAATTTATGAGCACTGTACCTCTGTGTTAATAATGTGCTGCCTCTCTGTGGACTGCCACAGAATACTCCATGCCTCCAGGCTTAAGAACTGCTGTTGAAGAATTGAAAGTGCCTTACTTGATTTGGAAACACTAAATTTACTCAAAAAGAAAGTTGTTTGGGGATCTCGTTCATCAGCAAAGCTCTGAAGTAGCAAAACAGCAGCTGGGTGTTGTTTTATGTACAATACTTGGCTGACTGACACTGTAGTTTGATGCTGCACCTATGCAGGCCCACCTGAGCTTCCAAAGTATAGACAGTGCTTGCCCTTGCCCCATCACCATCCTACTCCCAAGTGCACCCACAGCTTTTTACACAGGACTGACCAATGGTGCTGGGTGAGCCCTTCAGCCTGCCAACCCAGCTGAAAACCAGGCCTCCAATTCATCTGAAATAAATTAAGGTCAGAGTGAGACTTTGGTGCTTAGGCAGTTCAGCTGCAGCTGCAGCTCCACCTCAGTGCCAAGAGCAGCCAGGCGGGTAGGTTATGGAAGCACCTTTGGACTTGAACAGTGGGAAACAGATGCCAAAAGTGATACCCACCACTAAATCATGTCCCTGAGCACCACGTCCAGATGGATTTTAAACACATTTAGGGATGGTGATTCAACCACCTCCCTGGGGAGCCTATTCCAGTGCTCAACAACCCTTTCTGTAAAGAAGTTTTTCCCGATTTCCAAACTAAACCTTCCCTGGTGCAACCTGAGGCCATTTCCCCTCGTCCCGTCACCTGTCACCAGTGAGAAGAGACCAACCCCACTCACTGCAATCACCTTTCAGGTATTTGAAGAGAGCAATAAGGTCTCCCCTCAGCCTCCTCTTCCCAAGACTAAACAGCCCCAGTTCCTTCAGTCGCTCCTCACAGGGCATATTCTCCAGGCCCTTCACCAGCCTTGTTGCCCTTCTTTGCACCTGCTCCAACACCTCAGTGTCCTTTCTGTATTGAGGTGCCCAAAACTGAACACAGTACTCAAGGTGGGGTCTCACCAGTGCCGAGTACAGGGGGAGCATTACCTCCCTAGTCCTGCTCACAAGATCTATTTGTCTTTTCCCTTAGGAACTCTGTGGATTTGGTTCTTCACCACACTTCACTACACAGTGATGTAATCTGTTAGGCACTGTACAAACAGGTCCCTGTGTTCATGGTGGGGAGCTGCCAGGGCAGGAGATGTGATTCTTCGTGGTGTTTGGCCTGCTGATACTTCCAGCACAGCAGGGTGGTCACCTGCAGCATTCCTCATAAACTACAGAACAGCCATCAGTGGGAAAGGATGGAGAAAAGCTGAAAAACTGAAGAGATGACTCTGCAGAAACCTGACATCTCCACAGTTTTCAGTCCCAGTGTTGCTCTGGTCAAGCTCTGGTTCTCCCAAAGAACGGGAACCTGAAGCTCAGATCCATCAAGCTAACCACTGCACATGCAAGGTTTGAAAGAAAGGATGGAAGGAAAGCAGTGAAAATTGGAGATGAACTAAGCACATTGTAAAGAAATGTTTGTGGTTTTGACAGGGAAAAAAAAATGAAACCAGAAGCAGTCTGAAGTTTAAAGGAGCAATAAAAGAAATAAGTAAAGGTATTGAAAAGCACCCTTCTGAATTGTTTGGAGAGGCTCTTGCACAATTAGCTCTTCCAGAATATGAATAATAACAATAATCTTCAGTCAGAGCTCTTTATCCTGCCAAGGTTTCGACACTGCTGTAGCCCCTAAGTGCCGGTTTGAACTTAAGAAAAAAGTCACCGTGGAAAGCATTCCGTTCTTGAGCAATTTTTTATATGTAACAGTTTGTCTCTAATTCTTTTCTTTCATTCTTTTCTAATTACTTTGGTATTTACGAAGGATCAGAGCTAGAGCTAGTCCTGTTCAAGAAGACTGTCATCTGCAATTAGTTACAGTAAAATGTTCTAAGGCAAACATGGGGATTTCCTCATACTATTAATGAAAAGGGACTAAATCTTTCCTGTTCTAGAAGTCCCACATTAGTCTTTTCTACAGACTCTGGATTTCCCATGTACATTTGCAGTTTTAAGCTGTTCTGTTTGCAAGTCTTGCTTAGACTCCAGAAAGTCCCTTCCCATGCAAATACCTCAGATCTCTGGTTACACCACGGTTCAGCAGCAGGCAGTGTTCAGACTGCGCAGCAGCATGAAGGGCAGGAACTGCAGCAGATGTTGTTGTGCTCCAAAATACAGGCTGTGCACTGATACCAACTCAAAAAGAGCAACACTTAGGCAGAAAAAATGCATTATGCCAGTGGTGACCTGCACTGACAGTTGCCTCTGAATGAGATTTTCAACTGTCTTCATATTAATTCTCTGTCTTTCTGAGCTTCCATGGAAGGGACAAAGCATGTGTACTAGACATGGATTTGATGACATGAGAAGAAGCAGTGGCTCTGTAGATTCACAGGACATGGGAGGGGAGAAAAAAGCAAACCAGAGGTGAGTAATTCTCAGTCCAAAGGTTCAGCTTCTTCTGATGTTGTTTACTGTATGCCTGCCAACTGCTCAGCACCTACACTTCTAAATTTAAGGGGTACATACTCTGTGCCCCCAACAAACTGGCTTTCCCTCTAAACTCAGAAGTTCTACACAGAGAGAAAAAGCAATGCAGCATTGTGAATCCTGCAGAAAGTATTGACCCTTATAGCCTCTGAGCTGCACAGTTACACTTCATCAGCTCCCAGGTGCTGGGGTGTGACAGCCCTTGTGCTCCTGGCCGCTGGTGAGGAGGTGCCAGTCCTCCACCGGCCCTCACACCAGGTGGGACCCTCCACCTCTTCCAAGCACTGATCCTGGTGCTCGTCTGGAGGAGTAATAGAGGCAGCTGAAATTGCCCTGCTGACCAAAAAGTAATTTGACAAAGAAAAAGGTGAGCAGCTCCTGTCCAGTGAGAATTGATTCACCATTTCTAGTTCAAGAGCAGGGGCAGAGTTGCAAGGCTGCAAGCAGGGCTGGCATTGTTAGGCTTGGATTAATGGAGAATGGCTGTCTGCCCTTTCTAATGGTGGTAAACTACTGGTGATCCTCAGATGTACTGTGTATGTTTGCAACTACTCTTGGTGGATCCTAAACACTGGGTAATGTAGTTTGGTGTAAACCTCTTTTGCTGTCATTCCCAGCTAAAGGCAGTCAACTTTGTGGCTTTCAGACTTTCCCTAATGTCAGAATTCACACAGGCATATTTTGCAAGTGCAATTTCTGTACCTAAAATTTGCATTTTATTTATGCTAAAGCATTTTCCAGCTAGCCCAGCCTCTCTTGCCTGCGTGGATTTCTCCCCTCTGCTGCCCAACTCAAGTGAAGCATCATCGCACTGGGTGACATACTTAGTGGGCATGCTGGTGATGGGCTGATGGTTGGACTAGATGATCTTGGTGATCTTTTCCAACCTTAACAGTTCTATGATTCTATGATCACCTTTCCTGAGTTCTTCCAGTGCAGTACTTAGCAAACAGCAATGCATGGAAGAGTGACCTGATGAAGAAAGGATTGTGTTACTGAACACGGAAATGAAATGACAGGGTCAGTCTGTTATGTGCTCAGTGAGCAATAAGCACAAGGAGACCAGCCAAATCAGAACAAAACAGAATGAAGACATCCTAACCACTTAAATGTGGTTACTTGTAAATGACAATGGAGCTTTGCTAGCCAGAACTTGCTGCACCAGAAGACCCGTTGTGCTCAGTGCGAGCCTCCTGCTGCTTCGCATGGTTGCCACCAGAAGGATTTCTGTGCTTAATATCTGTGCTTTAAAGCTATTGTTTCTTTTCTTTATCTTATGCCAAAATAGATTATTTTTTAATTGAGTACATAGTATATCTGGAGAGCAAGCAAACACCACACAGCAGTCATATGCCTTTCCAAATAATGACACGCTGCCAAAACTCTGGGATTGGAATGTTTCTACTGAATTATGTATGGGTTCGAGGCTTTATTCTTATTCATTCCTTTATACCACACACATTTTTATGGTCACACCTTCCATCACACTAATGTAAAGATGGCTGTGCAAAGGGATTATTCTTTCCAGAAATAACTATTTCCCCATTAGGATGGTTATCTCCGTACTTGTTCACGGGCAAGTAATGTTTTAGAGCTGAACTATCCTGCCCTTGAGAGTAAGAGTCTCTCATATATTTGGCAGAAATTTCTTGCGCCTTCTCTGTCTAATACAGAAGCAAACAGCTGTTTGATAGTGGTCTTTCAAGGACAGCAAGGTCCCTTCCAACTCAAACAATTCTACAATTCTAAGATTCAGATATGACTTTTAGGAAGATCAGATACCAAGGAAGCAGAAGCAGTTTGCCCTGCCAAGCAGGAAGAGATCTCAAAAAGTCCATGATCTAATGGCTGTTCCTTAAACTCACAGATATGGGAATGCTAATGGGTTAAGTAAGAATCAGTAAGAATTTCTGCTTATTTTACCATCCATACAGAGATCTCTCTCTCAGCAGATTGAAGCCATTTCAGAACAAGAGGTTTTGATTTTCTCCCACGAGCTCCAGACTTCCCCATCTGCTCACAGCACAGGCTGGGAGCCCCGGGCACATTCATTTGCTCTGCGAGTCCTGCCAGCAAACCAGCGCTGGGGCCCCCAGGACCTTCACTGGAGGAGATCACAGTAGAACCTGCAAGTGCTGTCTCCTCATGGCTATTTGCATCCTCCTCCTGCTCTCTCCCCCTCCCACCTGGAAAGCAGCTTACATGGACAGATGTGGGAATTGTTTCTCAGAGGTCCTTCTTTTACTGGCACAAGAAACTTCAGTAATGGCACAATGCTGGGTTTTAATTGTTTGGTCAGAAAAAAACTAAAATGCTTTTTGGGAAAAAAAATCATTTGTTTCAGTTCTGTTTTCCTTTCAAAATGAAATGCATCTCTTTTCAGCTTTCTCTTTCGACGTTTCCTTCAAGTTTACTTCTTACTAAATGCAATGTGAAAGAAAACGCTCAAAGCAGAGAAACTGATACGTTTTAGGTCAAACCAAGTAATTCATGTATCCTCAAACTGTTTCTCTCAAACCTTTTGATTTCACCATCTGTTCTGGAAATGTTTCTCTTTCAATGCAAGTCAAAATATTTTTTTCTTTCTGCTTTTTCTGAGCTCTCTCTGATTCAAGATGCCCACTATCGGTGCTGTCCTACTTGCAGATGAATAACCGAGACCTGCTTCCAGAGAAGACTTTTCATTACTGATAATTTAATGCAGAGATTCTTAACTTTCTGATGAAAGAAATGGAAATATTTGTGATCCTTCCTTTCAATCATGAGCCGAATGCCAGCAGGCAGAAGATACTGCTTGTGATGAGTTGTAGAGAAAGGATGGTGCCAGCATGTTGTATAAAGCAGAGCCAGAAAATAAAAGGACATGAGAGGAGATGAAGCTTCTTTAGAAATGCATTAATTTCAGAGCTGGCTTGAAAGCATTTTCACTCCCCGTTAAGGAGCATTGAGAGTTTGTTGTCCTGAAATCCTCAGGAACAAAATTTTAGGCAAAGTCGTGGCATTCCATGTGGATTTAGTGTTTCGCTTATTTAAAACTCAGTTGTTGTCACTGCAGATCTGACACTCTATGGGAAACCTCTGTATCTATTCAAAGAATCTGGTCATCAGGGGCAACACTGATATCTTCCTCACATGGGGACCCTTTGGACATGGGTGTGTGTGGCTGTACTTGGGACTGGGGCTCTTAGGGCTGGCCCAGAACTCTTCTTCTGGAGTAGTTCACATGTTCAAGAAAAAAAAAGAAAGAAAGAAAAAAAAAAAAAGATGATGGGAAAGATATTGGTAAAAAAAAAAAACACAACAGTTTTCCAGTACCCCATACATCTAAATATCTAATTCCATACACTTGAATGTCTAACGTGAAAAAATAAAAGGGATTGTTATATGAAATAATTTTACATCTGCAAGTGATTTTGAAAGCCAGCACATATGCTGCAGACATAAAAGGAAGCTAAACAAAGTAGACAGATGGTCAGTCACCAAATTAGATGCAAGCAGAAAGGGAAAGGTAATTTATCATATCCCCCTTCCCAGCTTTTCATGTAGATGCTGGACGTGGCAAGCTGTTAATCTATCCTGATGAGTGCTTACGGTAGAGCTGGGAGCTCTGAACGCTGCCAGACCTCATTTGCATTCCTCTACCTGTGCCTGTGGTTTCACAGCGCAGTAAATCCATTACTAGGAGCATTAGGACTCCTGGTAATCACACACGTTGCAGCTACAGAATGCAAGTGCTGACTTCGGCTTTGCTGCTCTGTCAGTTCTCACAGTTTATTTGTTGTGTTTGCAGATTTTTCTATATGAGATCTAGCATCACCTGCTTGCACCTCTCTAGCTTTATGCTCTGTCACCTGCCATCCCTTGCAGCCAGCCTAAAAGCAACATAGATCTCCTGCCACACGCTCCTCCTTCCCCAGTGGAACAGGGATCACACGCCCTGGGCTGATCCGCATGACATCTGTACTGGGATCTGGCATGCACTGAGCCAGATTACGGCACCACGTTTTCCCCTGCATGTGTATATGTTAAGACTGAGTGCCTTTGGGTAACAAATGTGCTGTTCTGATTTTTCATTTGACTTCCCCGGAAGATTTTGGAGCAGACCGGTTAATCCCAGCAGCAGGATGTGAAAGCCTACCCCTACATTTTGACTTCCCTTTTCCTCATTTTCATTTCTCCCTGCTATCCTAGAGGACCATGTAACTTCCCCCAAGCCAGAGGCTTAGCAAAGCCAATCCGGCAGTGGCTCCTGGGGCTGTCGTCTCCATGGTTGCCAGCAGTGGACAATAGGGCTGTAGATGGAGAAGACAGCTCACCTGTTCCACCGCTCACTGTTTCCAACGAGATCTGCCCTTTTCTTTCCCAACCTCTGCTCTTCCCCAGCACACACTCCCATCCGTGCTGGTTCCCTCCAGTAAATGTATCCAGCTCACTGCCATAGCAGGGATTTACTTCTTCGTGGAGTTTTCTGCAGTCTTAACAAAGGTGGAAAGTAATGCCTCCTATTTATTTCCATGGAAACTACAGCAGCTACAAAGAGCACTCTAACACTATTTGATAGAGCACATTCTCAGCTACAAAACACTCTTTGTCAACATAGTCACCACCAGTAGCTCTGCATTTTCACCAGTGATAAACAAGAGCCTGCATGTCAGGCTTGTAACACTCTGCACCAACAGAGGTGACTGCTGTTTCACAGCTGCTGTGACAGCATCGTTGCTCGGAAAATGTCATCCGTGCAGTCTATCTTTTATTGGCCCAAACAGGTAGAAGTCAGAAGGTGCCAAATCTGGACTATACAGTGGGTGTGGTAGGACAGTGCAGGCAGGATTGGCAATGTGCTCCATAGTCTTCAAACTGCTGCAGGGCTTGGCATTACTGTGTTGCAAGAGAATGGTTGTCTTCTTCTCTGGCCTGATTCTGGGAGTTCAAGCCTTCAGCTTAGTCAGAGTCATGATGTAGTGATCAGAGATGATGGTTTGCCCAGGATCCAGGAAATCCAGAAGGATCACCCCCTTCCTATCCCAAAAGACTCTGCACATCACTTTACCCACTGAGGGCTGCATCTTTTTCTTTGATGGGGAATTCACATGTCACTGTTTTGACTCTAGCTCATAGTGGTGATAGTGTGGGAATAGAGTGTTGTTTCTGCATGAGAACAGGATAATTTATTTCATGGTCTCTGTGGCCATCTAGCATCACAGAGATTAGAAATAAAGATTGTAAATTGATTAGCAATATACAAGTATAGCTAGTAACCATTTATGTTTAGCCAGTATGAATATATGTAATATTTTGCTGCATGACATGCCCAAAGAAGTAAGGGCAAGTCTGAACTTGTCTGTCTAAAGAGGCATCAGGAAGATCTGACACCACCTCCAGTGCTCTTTGTTCGACAAAAGAAATGTCCCCTGGACTGAAGGAAAGAGGCCTTGGAAAGAATCACCATATCAGTACAATAAGAAGAGTTCTGAGACATCTTGGAAACAACAGGATGGCAACAGGCTGGAGCAAGATAGAATCAGAATGTAATTTACAAATGTAAACCTTCGCTGGTACAAGGTAGAATACGAATTAACAAGTGTTAGAATGTAATTAACAAATGTAAATCTGGTAAGACTGTGAACCTGGAGTACTCAGCCAATGGGAAAACAGGGCAGGGGGTAAGCTTTGGGAAAAACAAAGTATAAAAGCTGTAATAGTGTTCCCATAGATGCGCTCCTGTTGGCAGGATGCCCACCATTGCAATTACAAATTAAAAATTTCTTCACAAGAGATCCTGTCTCCTAAAATTTATATCAGACGTTTCTGACAATAGCATGTCTTATCACCAATCTCATGAATTTCGACAAGGCCAAGAGAAAGGTCCTGCACCTGGGTCAGGGCAATCCCAAACACAAATACAGGCTGGGTGGAGAATGGCTAGAGAACAGCTCTGAGAAGGATTTGGAGGTGCTGGTTGATGAAAGACTCAACATGAGCTGGCAATGTGTACTTTCAGCACATAAGGCCAACCATATCTTGGGCTGCATCAAGAGAAGCATGACCAGCAGGTCAAGAGAGGTGATTCTGCCCCCTCTACTCTGCTCTCGTGAGACCCCACCTGGAGTACTACATCCAGTTCTGAGGCCTCCAACACAAGAAGGACATGGAGCTGTTGGAGCAGGACCAGAGGAGGGCCATGAAGATGATCACAGGGCTGGAGCACCTCCGCTACGAGGACAGGCTGAGAGAGTTGGGGCTCTTCAACCTGAAAAAGAGAAGGCTCCGGGGGGACCCTGTAGCGGCCTTCCAGTACCTGAAGGGGGCCTACAGGAAAGCTGGGGAGGGACTTTTTATAAGGGCATGGAGCAACAGGAGGGAGGAAATGGCTTTAAACTGGAGGAGGATAGATATTAGGAAGGAATTCTTTACTGTGAAGGTAGTGAGACACTGGAACAGGTTGCTCAGCGAGGTTGTGGGTGCCCTGTCCCTGGAGGCATCCAAGGCCAGGCTGGATGGAGCTTTGAGCAACCTGGTCTAGTGGGAGGTGTCCCGGCCTATAGCAAGGAGGTTGGAACTAGGTGATCTTAATGGTCCCTTCCAATCCAAATGATTCTATGATTCTATGATCACCAGTAATGATGTAGTCCAGGAAACTGTCACTTTCAGCCCAGTATTGGTTCAATAGGTCCTGACAAATTTGCATACGGTATTCTTTCTGTTCCTACGTAAGCATCTCTGGGACTCACCTTGTTCAGTCTTTGTGATATTCCAGTGTTGTCATCACCGTTTCCAATGCACTGAAGCTGCTATTCAGCACAGTTCCCTGGTCATAACCTGTCTATTCATGCAGGTGAGCTGATCAAGACATTCTGCATTTCGTGATGTGACATCTGTACATGGCTGTTCAGAACATGGTTTGTCATTTACGTCACTGTTGCCACTGCTGAAATGCACCACCCAACACCTCACTGTGTTCACATCCACTCTTTGGTCTCCATCAGTGTTCAGCAAGTGTCAATGCATGTCAGTGGGTGCAAATTTTTCTCCATGGAGAAGTTCAATGACACACCTTTGTTTCATACACACTTCCATGCCTAATGCCATTCTGTCAGGCTGCCCCTCTGCTGCCATCTCTTGCATGGCAACAGCTTTTAATGGAATATTGATGGGAAGGTTCAGCCTCTACTGCCGTACCACCAACATGAGCCTCTGATGTTGTGGGCCAACATAATGAAATAGGAGGCATTACTTTCGGAGCAGCCCTTGAACATTAGTGTGTAACTTGCATGTTTTAGAATGGCACAGGATAGAAATTTCCAACACAGTGTAGCTGCTGAAGACTTCTCCCTTCTAGCATGTGCCTCAGACAGAAGCCCATCACCATCCCTGCTGCTGCGTCTACTTAAGAGGGAAAGGTTTTTTTCCTACTGTGTTTTGACACTTCTCTACTTTGTTTCCCTCTCAGTGACATTAAAACTGACAGGAATTTCTTCATCTCTATGGCAAGACAAGGACCCATGGTGTAGATCTACAGCCACGTGCTGGGAGACAGCTTCTAGGGAGATTACTTGTGGCACATCCATTTCCACAAATGAGCAGGAAAATCTGGCAGCAAATTTGGTGCCCCAGCAAGGAGCTGCTTTCGAAAGGTGCCTACCACAGTGTGAAGTTACCTTCACTAAAACAGATTATACCCTGTGCAACAAGACAGGCCTTTGGGCTCCCTATAGCTCCTTCTCTCTGCCAGGGATAATGCCCCTTGTAGATGGTAGAGATATAGGTAGGCAGAAAACACTATATACTATTCCAAGCAACTTCAGAAAACTATGTTAATAGTTGGATCACAAATGTTACATACAGTTTTTAATTTCTACTGCAAGAAAAGGCTCAGAAAATAACCACTGACCAGACACATGGTGCTGCAGAACACAGCATGTCACTGTGTTCTACCTACTCCAGCCAAGCCACTTGCCATGAGCCAGGGACCGTAGCTAACACACTTTCCCTTAGGTCATGTAACAAGGTGGTTCCTTGCCCAGCAAATTGTTTTTGAAGCTATAAGAACAGCATTAGGAAAGCTTATCAAAACCTTGGAAACACTTGGAACACTCACACTGTTCAATTTACTTGGATATTGTTCTCCCTAAGACACTACACAATGGTTAACCTCCTCCAGATGAAAATAGGTTGAAAAGATAGGAAATACTTGTAGCAGTCCTGGTGATCAGGTCAAAAGCCAAGAGAAACAGATTGTCCGCTGTCTACTATCAACATAATTAAGGAGAATCTTGACTTGGATCACTTTGGGTTGTCCCCCAACCTGGCAAACTTCATTGCTAGATTTCCTTTTCCTCAGGGATCTCATTGCAGATTGGCTGGCACATTTCAGTCCTGTGCCAAGAACACAATCACAGGCTCTGGGACTTTGGTTAGAGTAGCATCCATAGGTTTATAGATCTTAGCAGTGCTGTCTAATTAGTTTGAGTAGTAAAAATCTAGGTCTTAGAGCTTGACTTGATACCACTGGCACATTTTCTTGTCCTGCTAGCAAGCTTTAGCAATGAGATGATCTCACATTAACTTTTCTCCCATCCTATACTGATCGCAAAATTCAGTGATAGAAGTCAGATATTTAGGTACCTTATCCAAAGACTTGACATCAGCCATCTAGTCAAACTCAATCTCTTTTTATGTCAAATCAGGAGAAGTGAAAAAAAAAGGGTGAAAAGCAACAGCTGGCAACAGATACCAAACACCTCTGCAAATTCCCCTCAGATTTTCACAAAAGGATTACTGTATTCTGGGCCGCATAAAGAACAGCACTGTATGGGTGTATGCCAGTCCCCACAGGCCTGCTTGCCACTTTTTTACTCACTCGCTCCCAGCCCTTTATGTAGGCAAATTATGGTGCTGATGAAAGCAGCTACTCTGGCCAATTCAGTGTTTGCAAAACAGGGTGGCTTCATCACAAGAAGGGCACCTGGGAAGGGCTACCAACAGCTTTGCCAGCTTTCTGTTAACGTAGGAGGGCCGCAGAAAAGGCTTATACATACCTTGCACTGGCTAGGTTGTGCAGCAAATATGAAAGGAAAGACTGATCACCCCTTGAAACAATTCGTCTACCTAAAGCATTACAGCCAGTACACAGAGCAGCATCAAGGGGCTTCCTCACCTGAGCTTCACACTCACAAGTTCTTTAACTTATGTCTGGGGCTGGCCCTTACACCCACAGCTCAGGTGAGATGGGGAGAATGTCACAGAAAGCTGTGGATTTTTTAAAGCAAGAAGCTCAAAGTCTGCTGCACAGGGACACTTTTTAAATAGTCAACCACAGCACAGACAGAAAAAAAAAACAAAACAGCTCCTAATGTTGCTTGTCCCAAGGAGGTAAGGTCTCCTGATCTGGTTCTACTGCAGCGGCCACCTGCCACTTCCTTCTCATTCCTCTTCTCCATTTTGAGCCATCTGAGCAGGCAGCATCGAGGCCAGCAGAGCTGGACAGGGGGAAGGACGCAGCACAGCTTGGTGAGAGGAGCTGAGTGAAGCCTCCCCCTTGCCCAAAGAGGGTCTGAGTCACTGTCTGCTCTGGGGAGAACGAAAAGAGAATTCCAACTGGAACAGCTACCAAAGGATGGAGCTCAGTGTGTGACTGTGGCACCTTTTGCCTATTTGGCTGCCTGGCTCCTCATGACAGGCCCATGGCACAAACCCAGAGCTGACTCAGAGCTGAACTGTGGACGAAGGAGAGCTTCTTAGCTTGTGAAATGGGGAGATCAGTTAGACTCTCGGAGGGTTGCATATGGATTGCTGGCCTCCAAAACAGGTATAGGAACCACTCACCTTGCTGTCAAATGGGAGATAAGAAAGTCATTACCTTCACCTCTTCCCATTGGTGCACGGCAAAGTGAAAAGTCATCTAACCACCTGCAGAAGTTTTAGTGAAAGAAAGGTAGAAGCTTGCTGCTTCCTACCAAAAAGGCTGAATTCTGGGACTCCAGCAGCCTGACTCCAAGGCAAAGGTGTGTGTTAGTGCTGACACTGATTGCTCAGCTGTTTCCGGCAAAGAAGAGACGGTTGCCAACCCACAGAGGGAAAGCTGAAATGTTAATGCTGTCAGTAAGAAATTAGGGGGAGGAATTATTTTACCACACAAAATGTGTGGTACAATGGGAAGGAAATTTCCAACTTCAGCTCTGAAGCTGTACTTAGCCTTATTGCTAAAGACAAGCAGAGTAGCACGCAGGCGTCTCCAGCCAATGACTGAGTCACTTTAGAAGTTACAGATTTGCTGGTACATGCCCATAGCAAACACCCAAGATCTGATGGTGACTACAGGCCCATGTATCAAAAAGCAGAGGAGGGCAGAATCTAGTTCTGTCAAACCAAGAGTGCTAGATAATTAAAAATGGAAACTAACCCCCAGATCTGCAGTGATAATGTCAAATGAGGACATTCTTGGCTTCTCTCTCAGCATCCTATCCTTTCCAGATGGGAATTATTTGTAGTTGGATATGTGCTAAGTCTTTCGTTAGCATGCTCAGACATTTATAGATGAAGAGATCTACACAAGGCAAAAATAGCAACAATTATTATTTCTATGGTGATCTTTTCCATTAGTAAGCATTTAAAAATATGTACAATATGCTAAGTATGAGGCTTTATTACTTCCTTCATTTAACTCTATTATTTCTTTGCAGTATATGTATTTTTTATTTCTTTTGCTTTATCTCCTTGACAGCCTCACTGCGAACTAGACCATGCTGAGCTCAGTGATATATAGAAAAGGAGATAGGCACTGCCCCAGCCCTTTAGAGTCTGTTGGCAGTATGAAAGAAGAGGGAGCGATCAAAGGCCTACACAAAGGCAGTCGGTGGAATTGGCAGTAGTGTCACTAGCCTACTGTTACTGCTGCCAGGTGGCATGGCAAAGTGGGATTTTAAGGAAGGGCTGTGAGGAACGTCAGGAGGGGGCTTCGGTGATGCCTGTGGGGAATGGCTCTCTAAGACAAAGGGAAGGAGTCTCAGTACTTCTCTTCAATGTGTTTCAGGGCCCAGCACAGGATCACACAGGTAGGGGTCCTGCAGAGGGTCATGGTTGCAATACAGAAGAAACAGAAACGAGCTGTGAAATGTTGTTTAGTTACCCTTTGCACAGAAAAAAAAATTGTAGAAAATGAGAAGTATCTTGAAAAGCCTTCTGTTTCCAGTGTTCCTCATCATGTTTAGTCAAATGATCACAGAAGTTTGTTTGTACAGCAGTTCAACAAAGATTTGCATTTATAACCACAAAGAAAGGACACAGACTGAAAGTTTGCCTCTTATTATTACTTCTTTGTTGTCGTTGTTGTTGTTTGTTCACATATGTGAATAGCTGCTTTGTACAATTTTTATAACTATCATTCTACAGTCATTTCCTGGGTCATCTTCTCATGTTTCATGAAGCAGATCACAAACCAGGGATTTTCCCTGACCCCATGCCTGGAAGTGGGGTCATGTGTACTTGAAGTAGTTTAGATGTTACCCAGCTAAGGGCCTGCCACCACCTCCAGTGACAGAACAAGACGATGGCAAGGAGTGGGAAGACTATGAGCTCAGAGTAGCTCTGCCCAGTTGAACTATAGCTGACAGCTACCACCTCCGCAAACAAGTGGTACGGCAGCAGGCTGGGCTGGAAGTCTTAGCAGAAGTGATAGGCTTTTCACATAGGAAAGTGCACGGATTTTTCAAACCAATTCCCAGTGATGGTACTTTTGTGTTCCATGCAATTGTGCAGCGGGGAACCACATCTCAAGTGCTCTGCTGCTTTGTATTAGAAAGAATGGAATTCAGATTACAAAAGTCACAAAGTCATTCAAACAAAGTCATGACCAGTGCAAAAAAGAGGGATGATGAAACATGTCAAAGACGCCGCCTGTTTTCTTAGAAGATACTGAAGCAAATTTGACCATATTTTCTCTGAGAATAATGTGGTGAGTTGTTGCCACCTCTTTATTTTGAGAATTTTTACATTTTGTATGTCCTAAATTGAACACTCTAATTCCTTCAGAAGAACATATTCTTTCCATAATACATCCTCTGACTCAGATGTAGAAAATCTGTCGCTAAAGCCTGCTGTCTATATTACCTGCCAGTATACTGGAAATGAGTAATGCTGACAAGTAGAACAAATGTCCCTAAAGGGGAAGAAAACCCCTCTTTTCTTAAGAATGGAAAGCTTGATAAGGAGCAAAAATTGTTCAACGGGCCTTGCTTATTAACAAGAAAAGACAAAAAGACATCCTAGGAGAGTTACAACCAGCACTAAGGACTTTGGTTTCTGGAAAGACAAGCTAGAATGGCAGGCTGCTTCGGCACTAGACAAAGGCAATGTAACATGAGGAACTCCTGCATTTCAAAGCTTCAATACCACTCGTGCATTAATATTATCAAAGAGACTGTATTTTAGTGTGACATCATCCTCCCACTCAGCAGTTAGACCAAGTGCCTCTTTTGTCTGCCTGTCCCACCCTGCACTGTCCACTCCATGCCTTATAGTCTCTATTCTGCATCTCTCATCAGTTGAGCACCTCTGAGGTTCTCATCCTTTTACTCACACAGTCTACACAAATGTAGTAAATACTGTGCAAAAATAGCATGTGTAGCGTGGCTATTCCTGGTGGTATTTTGTGATGGGACATGAGTTTTAACCAAACCCTGCTTTACACATATGGTTAATATCAAAGGACTTTGAATACACATTGAACAATCAATTGGCTCAGGTGTAACATGCACCAGTCATCTTTAGGCATGTTTCTGGAGCAGACTGGGCTGTACTGCCAGTGCATGAGAAGAGATACCCTTTGGAGGAAAGAGGATCCTTTCAGCAAGTGAATAAAAACAAATGAGGACTGAGAACTCGTGCACAGCTGACCAGCCTGCTCAGTGCTAGGTGAAGGGGCTGGGGATGAGGAGCTTGGCAGGAGCCTCTGATAGCCAGCACCGAACATCAAAGAGTAGCATTTTCCTTGATGCAGGACAGCATAAAGCCTTGCCATCTGGCTCTGAAATACTGAAAAAGAATGGCCAAGTCACACTTTAATATGGATTTAACAGGCATGTCGCTACAAGGGCTAAACCATGAAAACTGCATTTCTTGCTGGAAGGAATGCTCACTCTCACTGGCTGAACAAAACATAAGTTCTGGCATAACCAATTCTTAAGGTCTACATAACTTCTCAGAGAGGCATTGTCAGATATGGAGTACATTGAAGGAATACTTCACCTCTTCAGGGAATGTGCTTGCCAAGAAAGATAGGCCCAGTGAATCTACCCAGAAGAGGTTAATCTTTGGAAGAGAAGCTAGTGATAGATTACAGCGGCAAGGAACAGTGTCACAGATGTGATTAAAATATAGAGCATCCTATAAAGTAATTGAGTCCCCAAACTAACTCAAAGCACCTAGGTCTGGTGCCAGTACTTCATGTCTCCATCACATTTGTTAACAGGCAGGTGACAGACCCTAAAATGATACACACAGTCTTACATCAATCATGCTGCAGTTATTGTGGACAGGTTACATGTGGGTGACAGAATGATGCTGTTGCTGGGAAAAATGCAGAGATACTTCACAGTATGAATCTCCTCCCACTCCTCTGGAGGAACACAAGAAATCCTGCATTTCCTGAGCCATTTTGAAAGATACTGCTAACTTCTGCTTCTCTTTTCTTTCTTTATGTTACCAGACAGAAAGAAGGTATAATAAGAATGACGCCTCTCCAGTAATAAATCAATTCTGAACCAAGTTCTCCTTGGAGGAAGTAAGCTAAATATTTTTCCAGATTTATTTCTGAACGTAGAGAGGTGGATGTGTCTTCCTCAAGTACAGCTTTGTAGGATGATCTGATCCAAAAATGGTTGCTTAGGCTTCCTGTATGGAAGTGGGCGTCTGAAACAAGGCAGATGACACGTCTCCTGGAGATGCCTACACACAGTGGCTGTGTCCCAGCCACGGGGGGAGCCCAGGCCCTGCTCTGGGATGACACAGCAGCACGCAGATGGATGTGGTCAGATGGGGAGTCCCACAAAGGGCAGCTAATCCTCCGTGGGGAGCGTGGTGCTCAGAGCAGGGTGCCATGCTCCAGATTCTCCTCTGCTAGGCAGAGGCTGCCAGGCTGCCTCCAGAAGTAGGTGTTAGTGGGAAGCGGGTGTTATTGCTTCAGAGGCTGGCAGCCAGCTAATCCCCACATGAGGTGGCAGCTGCCACTGAGCTCAAGAAATATGCACTTCACCACACACCTCTGAGCAGCCAACCCAAGTGCCAACATTTCCAACTCTGGGAGGCGAGGGGAGGGCAGGCTTCCTGGGGCAGCATGGGGCAAACCTTCAGCTGCGATAGAAGGGTGGGAGACACACCGTATGAAAAAGCCTTGTGTGGGAATGATACTCGCCTTCACATCTCTGCTGCTCTCAGTTCAGGCTTTTCTGCTGCCCCAATGCCAGCCGATGGGGAATGACTCACCACAGCACGATGCGGCAGCAAACCGTGAGCACATTTCCTTGTGTTATCTAACGGTGATGCACCGGGGATGTGGTTAATTAGAGAACCATCCTCACCCTGGCAGACTTTCCCCAGTGGAAACTGACCGCTAGGTGAGGGTGAAGCTGACGATCTGATAGCCACGAAAGCATTTAAGCTTACACGCTGCCCTGCAGGTCACCTGTTAGGCAGCAATAACCACAAATATGTAGAAAATGTAAAAAACGTAAAAAATGCAAAAGATAAAAAAAAAAAATCCAACTTCTTTTTTTTTTCTTTGTGAAAGTTTGCAGGCTGTGCCGTTAACTCCTCTGAGGCCGTAACGAAGCTGCAGATACTCGTGGCAAAGAGCTGTGCATGGGGGATGAAAGCAACCTGCTGCCAAGGGCGGCTGCACACCCACGTGCCACCTGAAAGCAGGTCATTTCTGTAAGCACAGGCTGCCACGCAGGCTGGAGGCCTAGCAGTGAGCAGTACCCCTGGATTTTTGGCTCTGGAAGAGTATTTTCTTCCCGCTCATCTATACAGCAAGGGAAGCTTCGTGGGTTTTTTTGGTTTTCCTTTTCCAACGCATTTGGAGCTCTAGATTGGAAATATCAGCCTGGAGAAGAGGAGGCTCAGAGGAGACCTTATAGCTCTCTATAACTTCCTGAAGGGGGGTTGTAGTGAGCTG